>JAIUZE010021858.1:0-18419 GCA_022085475.1 Heliosperma pusillum | reverse complement strand
AAATGTGATCCCGTGGATGCCTTTTAATCATACTTGCCATGTACACGGTGCTAGTGCGTTTCATTTACCGTGAGAGATGTCGTCTTTGTGTCGTTGTTCTTGGATGCGTGATTTAATGATTTTATTCATGGTCATTGCATGACTTGGCATCGTCAATGTATTGGTACGTTTGAATGGATGATAATATGATGGATTTATTGTGATCATCGCAGGACTTGGCATGGTTTGTTTGTCGAGTCTCAATCTTATCAAACTTATACCGATAACGGTGAGATGTAAGCCCTAGTGAGCGTATTCGGTTGCCTAAGAGTGTCTTCCCCGAGTCTTTGTATAACATGATGGATTCAGATTTGTATTACATATGCTCTTATCATTATATATTGAATTGCCTATCTATTCTTATCGTATTTCACATGTATATCTATATATGCATGCTTATCTTTTGTATTTCCTTTTATGTACGTTTAATGTGATATGGCTGGGAGAACCGGGAGTTACTCCCCACTGACTGTGGTGTTCATGTTTTTCATGGATGAACAGGTTGCTTGATTTGGATGGCTTTTTGCTTATGCTATTTTGGGTTCGAGTGTGAGCTAGCGGGCGTTGTCCCTGGAAGATTAACCTCTAGTCGTTAATTAGCTAGTTTGCTAAACACTTGTTCTTTGCTAACATTTTGAGAGACTCCGTCTCTTTGTTGTGTTTCCGTACTTAGTTTGTAATATTTTGACACTCCTCGTATTTTCTACCTTGCATGTATAAAAGTTTTAAAAACTTCACATTTCCGCTGTATATTTCGCATGCTTGTATGTTTTATATTTCCGCATTCGCGAGGGTTGTCACATCCGGGATAAGAATGGAGCATAGAATGTAGTCGCTGACCAGCTCTCAAGGATAAGAGTAACTGAAATAGGATAACCAACACCAATTAATGATTCGTTCGCTGATGATTCATTAATGGCAATTGCGGACTCTTATCCTTGGTATGCTGATATTGCCAACTTCCTTGTCAGTCGCCAGCTACCCTTCGTCCTTTCTTATAACCAAAGAAAGAGATTTTTGCATGATGCAAAATTCTTTGTTTGGGATGACCCCTATCTTTTCAAGCAGTGCTCAGATGGTCTGTATAGATGTTGTATCCCCAGTGGGAAGTAAAAGGAGTTTTAGAAGGATGCCACTCATCTGCTTATGGTGGTCATCATGGTCCGTCCAAGACCGTAGCCAAAGTCTTACAATCCGGGTTTTTCTGGCCTTCGATGTTTAAAGATTCAAGAGACTTTGTTATGGCTTGTGATGCTTGTCAACGAATGGGTCAAATATCCAAAAGACATGAAATGCCTCAAAACGGCATATTAGAAGTCGAGATATTCTATGTCTGGGGTATTGACTATCAAGGACCATTCCCTTCTTCAAATGGAAATAGTTACATTTTAGTCGTTGTCGACTATGTTTCAAAGTGGGTAGAAGCAATTGCCACCCCCAACAATGATGCTAGAGCTGTGATACGAGTATTTAAAAATATCATCTTTCCGCGTTTTGGTATACCCAGAGCCGTGATAAGTGATCGAGGAACTCATTTCGGAGAAAAGCAGTTAGACACTCTGCTTGCCAAGTATGGTGTGTATCACAGACGAGGTTTAGCCTACCACCCCCAGACCAGCGGGCAAGTAGAAGTTTCGAACAGAGAGCTAAAAACAATTCTTCAAAAAGTAGTCTCGAAATCTAGAACCGATTGGAGTAATAAGCTCGATGACACCTTATGGGCTTATCGCACAGCTTTCAAAACCCCGATTGGAACATCCCCCTATCGGTTGGTTTATGAAAAGGCCTATCATCTCCCCGTTGAGTTAGAGTACAAAGCTCAATGGGCTATCAAAGAACTCAACTTAGACACTAAGCTTAGCGCTGATAGACGACTTTTGTAACTGAATGAACTAGAAGAGTGTCGTTTGCAAGCTTACGAGAATTCTAGGATTTATAAAGAGAAAACGAAGCGTTGGCACGACAAGAGGATAATCAGAAAAGAATTCAATGTCGGTGACCAAGTAGTTCTCTTCAACTCCCGTTTGAAAATTTTTCCGGGAAAACTTCGATCAAGATGGTCTGGACCATTCACTGTCACATATGTAAGCAAATACGGTTATGTGGAAATAATGAGTGAAAAATTCAAGGTCAATGGACACCGATTGAAACTCTACTACAGCAATTCCATTATCGGATGCTTAGATATTGTCTATATAGAGCGTCAATCCCCAACCAGATGATTTCATAGGAGTATTCGTCGAGCGGGACGTTAAACTAGCGTTTCTCGGGAGGCAACCCGTGTTTCCTTTCCTTTTGCATTTTATTTTTGCTTTCCCTTTTTTGTTGTTTTGTTAGATTTACTTTGCAGATGAAAGAGTTTTTGAAGAATCTATGAAGATCTACCTTGTCAAGTCCAAAAGACTAGCTGGGGGGAGTCCGCGCTGACTAGTAAACTTCACTCTCCTTTCATCTTTTTTTTTTCCCTTTTTACCCTTCTTCCCATTGAGCATCTCGTTGCATATTTAGTCTTTGTGCTCACATTGATGATAATGTGATGTTTAGCTTGGGGGAGGGATTGCATTTTCCTATTTTGCATTTTAGTTGTTTATATTTTTCAAATTTTTGAATAAGAGAAAAATTTAAAACTTTCAACATAATTGAATGCTTTTTATGCTTTGCTTGCTTGTTTACTATGCTATCATGTTACATTTCCCAAACTTAGAGCTTTCAAAAGATAATGATTCAATATTCATTGAATTGTGCATACATGGGGAAGTTTTGTACATAGTTGGCATGGAATGAATCTATAGATGAGTACGCTTGATCTTGACATTTGGCAAGTTACATATATTGTAAGGTAGAACCTCCTTAGGCTGGTACATCTATACCCAGTCTCATTAAGGTGTGTGTAGTTCTCCTTGTGATGTGTGTCATGTCAAAACGCATAAGTATGGTTCTCATTTCATTCCTATAAGCATTGCATTCATGATTCACTAAGATTTGAAGCCTTTTTCACTTTGAATTACCCCTCAAAATTAGCCCCTTCATACAAATGTTTCACAAGATAACAGCTACATATAAAAACTGCCTACCTTGTTGAGTTAGCAGCTAGACTATGGTGTATGGGTGCTCTTTTGAGAAGATTTGTTCTTTTATGTCAAAGTGAATTTGGGAGAACCAAAATGTTCAAGAAGTGATGTTATGTTCAGAAAAAAAAAAAAAGAAAAAAAAAAAATTGAAAAATGAAAAAATTGAAAAAGAAAAAAATCGAAAAAAAGAAAGAAAAAGAAATAAAAGAAGAAGTTGTGAGTATCTCCTCAAAATGTCAATTCAATGTTTAGAAGGAGTTCACTCTTGTGTTTCGTGTGTAATAAGCCAATCCGTTCCTTCTGGCTTCGTTATTCGTCTTTTGGGAATTAATCGAAAGTTTGGATTGAGTATTCATTTATCATTGGTCAGTTGCTAGCTCATTCTAACCTTCACATGACCATAACTGTTTATCCACCTTTCACCCATTTCCCAAAGCCTTCTTCATATTTTTTTCCGGCTTCTTTTCTATGTGCATTGTGATCTTTGACTTGTGTTTTGAATTGTTTACCATATTAGATTGCGGACACATTTTCATAAGTCGTAGATAGGTGAGTGTCTCAAAAACATTTACACATAAAGAAATCACCTTTTGCATCCATGAGTGTTCGAGTGTGCCGTGAGAGTTCATTTGTCAAAAAGATCATGCAAGAGCCGAAAATTCTGTAGTGAAATTATTTTTGATGCGCCGTTATGTAAATCTCAGCCATGTTTATGTATCATTCTTGCCCACGTTGTTTTTGGGTTATGATTCATTATGTTTCCAAAGTCTTACGTTGAGATTTGTTTCTTGATGGTGTAGTAGCCAATGCTTGCAACCCTTGTCCTGGTATTGTTTGTTATGCTTGCTTGAGGACAAGCAAGGGTTTAGCTTGGGGGAGTTTGATAAGTGAATATTTGCATGATTTTAACCCCCAATTTAGCTCGGTTTTGTATGTCATTTGTGCTTTGTTGAGCCAGTTTATGAGCTAATATCGTCTTCTAGGTGAATTCCTATGTTCTAACCTGTTTTGTAGGGAAAGTGACGTTTCTACGCCCTTTTTCTATATTCCTGAGCATTTGTCTAGAACCCGACGATTTGAAGAAGAAAGCTTGACCAAGTCAAAGGCATTTCAAGAAGGTTCACTGATTCAAAAGAAGGAAGAAGCAAAGACGATTTCGCAGTTGTCAGAAGATCGATCAGTTAGGCGAAGAAATCATCATTTTACATCAAACCCGATCAACAAACCCGACTCAAACGGTCAAGGGGGATAATGAAAGTCAAGTCATATGCAAGGGGAGATGAAACGAAAGTCAATGGACCAAGATCACTACATACCCGATCGGGTAAGTAGTGTACCCGATTGGGTATCCTTGCTGTTCCGAGCTTTTGCTTCGACTTCCTTTATTTTGTCCTATATGTTAAATGTATGACCCCTTCCCCACGAAACCTACTGCTATATAAGAATGCCTCAGCCACCACATCTCAACACACTTCTCTACACAATTAGAAACCCTAGATTAGGAGGAGAGAAACCTAGCCTCTCTTCTCTTGTCTAGATCATTTTCTTCTTCCTCTTTGTCCTTAGTTTCTTAGTTTATTTCTGATTTCTCTACATCAAATCCTTAGCCTAGATCAATAAAAATTCCATCTTTGTAATCTACTTTATGTGGTTCAAGTATTGTAATTCGTGGATCGACTATTCTATGCAAGGAATTTTTATTATGGTTGTTTATATTTCATCATTGTCGTTTTTGATCGTCATCTAGGTATTCCTATTTTATCTTTTGTTTAAAGTCTTTATATTTCTTATTTGATTGCTATTTTCTTTACATGTTATTTTAGATTCAATTTTAATATCGTTGTAATCATTTCATTTCCCTAGATCGTCAATTTAGCACCGTTATTATCGACAATTAAAGAGTCTTATAACATTATCAAAACCAAATAAACATGTCTACCCTAGTTTTTATTATTAACATCATCTTAGATCTAAACATCACCATGTGTGAGTAGTCGTTTTTCTAGGGTGTGGGGTAGCCATGTAGGTTGATTAAAAGATGATAATTGGATAAAAGAAATTGTGCTTTTAAAACATTGTGTATATGCATGTTTGGACTATAACGATAGTTAACGATTCCTGATCAAAATCATTGACTAAAATGGAATTCTTTTCCAGAGTAGAAATACGTGAATTGAATAGACAAAGCATGACATGGTAGATTAGACCTAGTAAATTGCCTAAAAGCCTGCTAGACCATCTGATCTATGATTGTAATGAACACATCATTCTTACGAACTCACAATGAATTATTTGCATGTTCTAAATCCAATTTCATCAATATGTTAATCTACAAGTGTGAAACTACTTCCCTAGATTCTTTTTATCATTGTTAAGTCATCACCTGCTTTATTGTTTTCGTTTTGATTTGCTTTTATTTTGTTTTCATTTATGCTATTTATTAGTTTAGAAATCAAAACCCCAAAACCCAGATACTCGTTAGATAAGACCCAATTGCAAGACATTTCACATTCTATAGGAAACACCATCTCCCTGAGGATCGACCCCTACTTTCCTAATTACATTAATTTGTTATTAGCCTAGTTTGAGTAATTATCTTTGACCAGGGCTTGCGACAGGCCCGATCAGAAGATTATGACGAAAATTAGCGGATTTGAGTAAGGAATGAATGAGTAGTGTTGATCTTGAGCTTGATCAAAAATGGAGTTTAGGTTTTTGGTTACTTGTTGAGGAAGAAGGAGTAAGTCGAAAAAGTGAGTGAGGGAGTTAGGGTTCAAAAGGGAGATATAAGGTGAGTAAGTGAAACAGAAGCACCTTAAGGCGTAACTCACACGGAATTTCGAGTAAAGTCCGAATACGAACTCGGATTTGCTAAATTAGACACAGGAAAATAAATTCTAGACTAAAACTGAAATTTCGCTAAAAAGTATCGGTAATATTTTTAATATAACAAATAGGGTACATTTGCGGGTGTTACAATCACCCCACCTTTTAAAAACTTTTGCCCTCGAAACTTGAGCGAAAGAAAGATACCTTAATCGAATAGGCTTGGATATTTAATACGCATAGTAGCTTCCGGTTCCCATGTCACTTCTTCGACATTAGCGCATCTCCACAAAATTTTCACTAAAGGCACCACTTTAATTCTCAACTTCTTATCCTTGCGATCTAGAATGCGGATTGGCTTCCCTTCAAAGGACAAATTCGGTTCTAGCTCGGGAATCTAGGCTTGAAAAACATGGCTTGGGTCACTAATGTAATTCCTCAATTGAGAAACATGGAAGACATCGTGAACTTTATTCAAATTCGGAGGCAAGTCCAACTTGTACGCTACGGCACCAATTCTTTTCACAATATCAAAGGGTCCAATGTATTTTGGGCTCAATTTACCCTTTACACCAAACCTTTTAACACCGTTCATCGGAGATACTTTCAAGAACACTTTATCTCCAACTTCAAATTATAACAGTCTTCTTCGGACATCGGCATAAGATTTTTGTCGGTCTTGAGCGGCTTTCATTCTATCACGAATGACCTTCACATGATCAATAGTTTCAACAAGAACATCGGGACATAAATCACGAACATCACTCAAATCAATCCAACAAATAGGACTTCGGAATTTTCTTCCGTAGAGAGTTTCGTTAGGAGCCATCTTGATCGAGGCATGATAACTATTGTTGTAAGAAAACTCCACCAACGGTAGACTTTTCTCCCAATTAGATTGGAAGTCGAGTGCACAAGCCCTAAGCAAGTCTTCTAAAGTCTGAATAGTCCTCTCGGTCTGACCATCGGTAGCGGCATGGAATGCGGTACTCATCAACAACTTACTACCCATGGCTTCTTGTAAGGCCTTCCAAAATCTCGAACAAAACCTCGGATCTCGGTCGGATATGATCTCCTTGGGAACACCATGATATCTAACGATCTCATTAACATAGGCTTTCGGTAGTCGATCTAAACTCCAAGTCTCTTGATCGGGATGAATATGGCACTCTTGGTCAAACGATCAACAATCACCCAAACGACATCTTCACTTCCAACGGTTCTTGGCAAAGCCATGACAAAATCCATAGAAATAGATTCCCACTTCCATAGTGGAATATCCAAAGGTTGTATCAATTCACCGGGCCTCTTGTGTTCGATTTTCACTTGTTGGCAAGTAAGACATATTCCAACATAAGACACAACATCGCCTTTCAAATTCGGCCACCAAAATTTTAGCTTCAAGTCTTTATACATTTTATCACCTCCGGGGTGGATAGAATAAGGAGAAAGGTGAGCATAATCAAGAACTCGCTTTCTCAAGTCAAGAGCATTAGGTACGAACAAACGGTCATGTAGTCGAAGGACACCTTTGTCATCAATCTTGAAGTCTTTAGCTTTTCCTTCTAGAAGCTTGGCTTGAATAGACTTGTATGTAGGATCATCAACTTGGTTTTCGCGGATCTCGCGAGAAGAACAGGTTCGGCAACCATTGCACCAACAAAATCAAATCCACGCTCCACGAACTCCAACTTCAAATTTATAAACTCGGCATAAAGATCATCGGGTAATACCCACATAGCATTCAAGGCATGTGACAACATTTGCCTTCCCTTCATGGTATAACAATTCAAAATCATAGTCATTCACCAATTCCAACCATCTTCTTTGTCTCATATTCAACTCCTTTTGAGTAAATATGTACTTCAAACTCTTGTGATCGGTAAATATGCGACAATGAACACCAAAAAGATAGTGTCTCCACACTTTTAAGGCATGAACCACGACAGCTAATTCCAAATCATGAGTAGGGTAGTTCACTTCATGAACTCTCAAGAGTCTCGAGGCATAAGCAACCACTTTCCTACATTGCATAACTACATAACCCAATCCCATCTTGGAAGCATCACAATAGACATCAAAGTCTACACCATCTTCAAATAAGGTCAACACCGAACACCTGGGCGGTAGTCAACCTTTTCTTTAATTCTTGAAAAGCGGCTTCACAAGCTTCATTCCATACGAACTTGATTTCTTTCTTCAACAATTGAGTTATCGGTCTAGCAAGCTTTGAGAAATCTTTGACAAATGGACGATAATTACCTGCTACACCAAGAAAACTTTGGACTTCTCAAACATCGGTTGGACTCTTCCAATCAACCACGGCTTCAATTTTAGAACGGTCTACCATCACACCTTCTTTAGAAATTACATGTCCAAGAAAGGACACCTTAGGTAACCAAAATTCACACTTGGAAAATTTGGCAAACCACTTTTGACGACGAAGGACACCGAAAATGGTCCTAAGATGAAATGCATGCTCTTCTTCGGTCTTGGAGAAAATAAGGATGTCGTCGATGAAAACAACTACACACCTGTAAAAATACTCACTAAAAGTGCGGTTCATTTGATCCATGAAAATAGCGGGAGCATTAGTCAATCCAAATGGCATCACCTTGAACTCAAAGTGACCATATCTTGTACTAAAAGCGGTGTTCGGTATATCGGCATCACGAACGAGAATTTGGTGATATCCGGATCTCAAATCAATCTTGGAAAAAGTAGAAGTATGTTGGAATAGGTGTCCTCCACAATAGTGCGCCACATAATAAATCTTATTAAGGAATATAATTGGGATATTTATTGACTATATATATATGATTAGTCAGTTGATTAACGTAAATCAATAACGGTTGGCTGACTAGAGTTTGACGTTATTGTCGTATGACGGCGGTGATCAACTGATCCCGTTCGGTCACACCTAAAGGATGAAATCCAAATAGTAACTAATTATTTGTATATGATACAGTTAATTAGTCTATTACATATATTTGATATGTACAAGAGTTAATTGTTAGAAATTGAGTTAATATATCTCAAATTCGATTAAGTTTGTTTTTCAATTATGCGTTAATTGACTAATAAACTTATATCTTATTTTAATATGATTAAATAAGATTTAACTTAGTAATTAATCGTTAAGTTACTAAATTAGTTGAGGTTTTGAGATAGAGGTAATTAGTGATATAATGGTAAAATATTACTTAAAATGTTAAGTACATATTATTCATTTATTTGTGACATATAATTGTTATATGATCAAATTAACACTTAATTATACAAGATAATTAAGCATATGATTAATAAGGATTTTGTGGGACAAATATCAAAAATCAAAATGGATCAAATTAGGCCTCACATGGCCAGTTATTGTGTAGTGGGTGGTGATGATGGTTGCTCTTATTCATACTCACAAGTAACATGTGAATATGACATGAATAGTAAACCTATAATCATCACTTACACTAAAACACACCACAACTTTGCATGACAATAAAATAAGAATAAACATCACACACTTTGTGATCTAGGGGCCGGCCCTCTTGGCTATAAATAGAACAATTGTTGTTCAATTTATCACTAGTTCATTCTTGCTTATTTTTCATTCATCTCTCAAAACTCATCTTCTCTCTAAAAACTCTCAAATACTAATATTTACTAAGTATTACTAGTGTAGTAATATATTCTAATATTAGTAGTATAATATCTATCTTATTATCTAGTTAATAATAAGGGTAGATTATTTGGTGTCATCTTGGTGCAACTTGAAGGAGGTCTTCTAGTTTTGCGATTATTCTTGTTCATCCATATTAATAGCTCAAGAACAACAAGAAGGAGTTCTTGTTGTGCCCTTTTTATTTCCATATCAATGTGAGGAAATTTCTTCTTTTATATAAATGTCTTTATATTTGCATTCATGTTACATAGATCAATAAATACTAAATTAAAAAGTAATTTAGTAACTAATTAGAGAAGTCTAATTAAGGTCTATGGACTTTCATGTGGTATTAGAGCTAGCTTGTAGCATGCATGTTCATTTTGGACATTTTTTTATTAAAGTTATAAGATAACTAATAAATCAAACATTTTGAGTTAAAATACGATTCTGACGAAATGTTTTGGTGCATGTATACCTACTGACCTCAAAATATTTGTGGTCAAATTTCGTGATTATAGGGATTGATTTGCTATTTAGTTTGATTTTTGGCTTTTAAACCGAGTTAACATGCATTTTATGAGTTAAAAGTTAACTAAAAATAGTTGCATGTGATTCTGGCCATGAAACTTTAATATGATCTCACATGAATGTCTTAAATATTGTATGTAAAATTTCGTAACTTTTAATTAAGTATTGCATGTTTATTGGTTTTTATACAATAAAAGTCGATAATATGAGATTATAATGTTCATAAAATTGAAACTTCCTTTTCTGGTCATGAAAATTTTTGGTATATTTTACATTCTGATTTTGATCATCGTAGGGAAATTTCATAATTGTTTTCACTGTTTGACTATATTTAATGATTTTTATTTGATAAAACCATTAAATACTAAGCTATTTGTTCATAAAATTAATTTAAATTTTTTGAGCAAATGTTTTTTTATTTTTATAGTTCCTGGAAATGTTCCAGAATGTAAAAAATTTTTGGTTTCAAATTTTTATGATGTTTATATTTTATTTTGGGTTTATTTCATAATTGTTATGATTAAACCGTTATATTTAGCAAATGAAATCAAATCGATCTAATTAATGACCAACAAAATTAGTAGGGACTAATTTTGAGTTCTAAAACAGTTTAGTTAATTAGTTTGAATTTAAATGAGATTTAAATGTTGATATTGATTTTTAATGGTTAAAAATCAATAAATCCCGTAAAATCGAGCTACAATGAGCATGAATGTGTTTAGGGCGATTTTGGCATGAATTTTGCAGCAATTTATTTTATTTATGGTTGAATGAATGAATGTCATTTATTTAATAATTTATGCAAATTTTGTACCTAGTATGGCCTAGTTATTTTTAATCGTTATTACCCGTAATGTAAGGGAATAACGGTTTGGTTGTAATTTAATTGCGATCTCGTATCGCCGGTTTGTATAATTTAATAATTTCATTTTATAGAATAAATGTATAATAGGAATTTGTATATTTCTATATTTTTAATTATTTTTGTGAAGACCGGTGACTCCCTCAAGACGGTGCCATTTTTTGGAAGGTGTTCCAAGTGAAGAGGCAAGAGGCAAGGGACCAAGGAGTTGGTTTCCGAATTTGTAATTATCTAGTTAATATGATTAGCTAGGTGGCCATACTAGGATTTTATCGTTGCTTGGTTGCTTGCTTTATTTCCGCTCATGCCAAAATCGCCACACATGCATTTTATTTTCCGTTATTGTCAATTCAACGTTATTCACAATTCACCGACTTAGTTCACTTATAGGGAATTTATAACTAAATTGACAAGATCTCTCACATATTTAAAAATTGAGATTAGCCTTACCAATTAATAACACCTATGAATCCCGTGTTCATTAGGGCTACCACGCTCGTGGGTCCCTTTTTACCTCGGGTAAGTAGAGTGATACGATCACAAGCTAAAATTGGATTGGACTCAACGAGATAAGCGTTATCTTGGGACTAGGAGATGGATTTAGTTGAAATCCGTCAACCAAGAGTTCTAAGAGTAGAATTAGTCAAGTAATGACTTACCATTTCTAGATAAAGGTAGCATGCGATGACTATTTTTATTTAAAGATGGGTCTTGGAATCATTTATATAATTTAGTGAGAGGTCATTATATAAATGCTAAACTTGTTAAAATGTTTTTCAAGTAAATTAACAATGAATGTTTATATATTTCTTTTTGTTGTAGTAACCATATTCGCACAATGTCAACTTCATCCAACAACGCAACCTTGGGTAAGGACTCATGGTTGAGATCCGTCATGGACAAGTGTGTCCTAAAAGATGACGGAAGTAACTTCGTTGAATGGGAGTCAACGATCAAGAACGACGCGTTATCTGATAACGTGCTTCGCTACTTGGTCGAAGAGCCCCCAACCAAACCCGCGCCTAGATCGTCCGCGGTGGTTCGAGCCGAATATGACCTTTATTTAAAGGTTGCTAATGACGTCAAGAATGTCTTGATTTGGTCAATTTCACCCAAACTCAAACTCCAATTGATATCTCTCGATGCATATGCGATATTCATGAGAATCACGTCAATGTTTTCGCAAGCCCCTCAAATTCTCCAATATGAGGCGGCTACGAAGTTCTTTGACACTAAGCTTCAAAGGGGCCAAAAAGTTGGCGCACATGTGCTCAAGATGGTTGAGCACGCGGACACCTTAGAGCGTCTAGGGTGCAAAATTCCGAAGCAATTGGTGGTGGGTAAAATCCTTCATTCACTCACACCAAAGTTCACCCAATTTAGGGTGAACTATAACAAGAATAGCATGGACAAGAGTTTCCATGAACTCCATGCACTCCTCACCCAAGCGGAGAGGGACATGGAGGCTAGCGGGAGTGAACCCAAGGACGTTGTTTCCATGAAAATGAAGAACATGAACCTTAGGGTGAGAAAGGACAAGGGAAAGGGTAAGACTCTTTTCAAGAAAGGCGGCAAGGGAAAGGGCAAGGTATTTTATAAGCCCAAGCCCAAAATCAACAAACACGCGGAGGCGGATTGCTATTATTGTAATGGCAAAGGGCATTGGAAACACAATTGCCCCAAATACTTGAAAGACAAGAAAGACGGTTGTGTTACAACGTCAGGTAAAATTCTTTCATCACTCTATATGATAGATATTAACTTAGCTATTACATCTTCTTGGGGTATTTGATACCGGTTGTGGTTCTCACCTTTGTAATCATGTACAGGGGCTGAAGGAAGTGCAAGCACTAGCCAAGGGTGACGTGGACCTGCGCGTGGGAAATGGAGCTAAGGTAGCCGCAGTTTCCGTGGGCACCTACGTTCTTCTTTTGCCTAATGGTTTAGAGTTGTATTTAAATAATTGTTGTTATGTACCAACTCTTACCAAGAACATTATCTCCATTTCCGTGTTAGACATGGAAGGATTTTCATTTTGTATTAAGAACAATTGTTGTACTTTTTCTTTAAATGAAATGGTTTATGGCGAGGCCATTTCTATTGGAGGTATTTATGTTCTAGATATTGCAAAAGAGGTCAATCATGTAGAAAACAAGAAGGTCAAAACAGGTGAACCTAATCAATCATACCTTTGGCATTGTCGTTTAAGGCACATAAACGAACGACGCATAAAGAGACTTGTTTCATCTAAAGTACTCAAACCATTCGATTACGAATCTTATGGTGTATGCGAATCTTGTCTTCTAGGCAAGATGACTCGTGCTCCTTTTACGGGAAAAGAGACACGAGCAAGTGAAGTATTAGGACTTATACATACAGATGTATGCGGTCCAATGACTATCCAAGCTAGAGGAGGTTATCACTACTTCATTACTTTTACAGATGACTTAAGTAGATATGGATATGTCTACTTGATGAGGCATACAAGTGATGCTTTTGAAAAATTCAAAGAATTTCAAAATGAAGTAGAAAACCAATTGAATAAAAGGATTAAAGCCCTACGATCCGATCGTGGTGGTGAATACTTGAACAATGAATTTGATTCACACCTAAAAGATTGTGGTATAGTATCACATTGGACTCCTCCTGGAACACCTCAATTGAATGGTGTGTCCGAACGGAGAAATCGAACTTTATTAGATATGGTTCGATCTATGATGAGTCTGACAGAGCTTCCTGATTATTTTTGGGGTTTTGCTATCTTATCTGCAGTATTTTCACTAAATCGAAACCCGACTAAAGCGGCAAACAAGACTCCATATGAGATATGGACATGGAAAGTCTCTTATTTGTCGTTTATGAGAATTTGGGGATGCGAGGCTTTTGTTAAGAATAAGTCTGACGATAAACTCGCACCCAAATCTGACAAATGTCTTTTTGTAGGATATCCAAAGGAACCACGTGCTTATTACTTCTACAATAAACACGAGGACAAAGTGTTTGTGTCTCGTGATGCAGTCTTTTTAGAAAATATTTTAAATATTTTCTAAAGTACAGAGTGGGAGAAAATTTGAACTTGATGAAGTCCAAGAGCCACAAACCGAAAAGGATGACGAGGAAAACGTTCCCTCTTCGTCTGGCACGGTCATTATTCCTTCGGAACCTAGGAGGTCAAGCAGAATTAGTCATCAACCTGATAGATACCTTGGTATTATAGAGGAAGGTGATGACTATAATGTGTTACTTTATGGTAGTAACGAACCTACTACCTACAAAGCAACCATTTCTAGTCCCGACTCAAAGCTATGGCTAGAAGCCATGCAATCCGAAAAGGATTCTATGTACGACAATCAAGTATGGGACTTGGTTGATTTACCTAAGGAGGTAAGACCTCTTCAGTGTAAGTGAATCTATAAGATCAAAAGTGCCATAGATAACATAATGATGTTTACAAAGCTAGATTGTGGCAAAAGGTTTCACCCAAGTTCATGGTCTTCACTATGACGAAACCTTCGCCCCAGTCGCTATGCTTCGATCCATAAGGATTATCTTAGCGGTTGCCGCATTTCATAATTATGAGATTTGGCAAATGGATGTCAAAACCGCCTTCTTGAATGGGATTCTAGAAGAGGAAGTGTACATGACACAACCTGAAGGTTTTGTGGATCCATCAAACCCTAAGAAGGTATGCAAACTTAAGAGATCCATCTATGGTCTTAAACAAGCATCCAGGAGTTGGAATCATCGTTTCGATCATGTAATTAAAAAAAATGGTTTCACTCGAAGCGTCGAGGAACCGTGTTTATACATGAAGTTTAGTAAGAGTAAAGTAACTTTTCTAATCTTGTATGTAGATGACATACTATTCATTGGGAAACTTAGGAGAGCCCCAGCGCATCTTAGGTATCCGGATCTATAGGGATAGATCTAAAAGGATACTAGCATTAAGTCAAGAAACTTATATTGATAAGATTCTTGATCGGTTCAACATGAAAGACTCTAAGAGAGGCTTTCTTCTTATGGGAAGTGGGATCACTTTGAGCAAGTCAGAGTGCCCTACGAAGCCCGAGGAGATTGAACGCATGAAATTGATCTCTTATGCATTTGTTGTTGGATCAATCATGTATGCTATGATGTGCACTCGTCCCGATGTTGCATATGCTTTGATCATGAAAAGTCGTTACCAAGCAAATCCAGGTGAGAGTCACTGGTTAGCCGTAAAGAACATCCTTAAGTACTTAAGAAGGACCAAGGATTCATTCTTAGTGTTTGGAGGCGAGACTGATTTACGTGTAAAAGGTTACACATATGCCATTTTCCAAACAGATAGGGATGATATGAAATCCCAATCCGGCTACGTTTATATGATGAATGGAGGAGTTGTTTACTAGAAGAGTTTCAAGCAAAGCGTTACAGCGGATTCTACAACAGAAGCAGAGTACCTTGTAGCGTCTGAAGCTGCAAAAAGCTGTGTGGATTCGGCAATTTTTAGAAGGACTAACAGTAGTCCCTACTGCCAAAGATTCTATCACGATTTATTGTGATAACAGTGGGGCTATTTTTCAAGCAAAAGAGCCCAAGTCTAGTAACAAGTCTAGACATGTACTTAGGAAATATCATGTAATTACAGATTACGTGGACAGAAAGGAAATTGACATTTGTAAGGTTGGGACAGATGACAACATTGCTGATCCTTTAACCAAGCCTTTATCAAAGGCTAAGCATGATGGTCATGTCGTCACAATGGGATTGAGACGTGTATCAGAATTCCTTTAGATTATGTAATATGTAATAATTGAATATTGTATTAATTATTTCATATATGATAATTGCATTCATTGTTCGAGTTTTATTAAAAACTCTTGTATTTAGTTTGAATAAATTTAATACTTTGTTTATCCGAATAGATTGTAAGACAATGTTGGACCCTATTCAAGTGAATAGGACGAACTTAGTATTTTGTCCCTAGTCACTCAATGAAGTGACTTCTCGAAGTGGCTAGTTTGTAAGTCGATCGATGGTTGGTTCAGCACCATGGGGTCATGGAGATGACTGGTCGTTTACATAGACAGACTGTATGACACTCTGTCGGACAGTGACATTTGTAGAGACCCTTAAATTAATTATTTGATGCCTGGTCGTGGCAGGGTCTTCTATCTTATTCCTATGAGTCGATTCTTTTGACTGGCGACCGTCTATCTGAGTCGGTGCAGTTTCCGATTGGTTTTGGTTGATGTTCTAGGTCGTGCCGTAAAAGGAGGCCGATGGACATCTTCTGGATCATGGTGATCTGCATCATACAGATTAGATGAATCAACAGGAATTGTCCACCCACAGTGGGTACCAACATCTTAAGGCCACTCAAGGAGAAGTTACTGTAAATGCGTGGCCACGCTCGGAAAGAGATCTATGGTAGATTTTCCGGTCAGACAGTTACTCTCCCTATCGAGAAAACCACTCTAGATATAATCAATCGCAAGTGCGACCTGAAAGACACCTTGCGTTGAGTGGGAGATGTGATAAAGAGACAAGCAAATTGGTGACGCACACTTGTGTCAGACAAGTGGGAGATTTTTAGAGTAGGTGTCCTCCACAATAGTGCGCCACATAATAAATCTTATTAAGGAATATAATTGGGATATTTATTGACTATATATATATGATTAGTCAGTTGATTAACGTAAATCAATAACGGTTGGCTGACTAGAGTTTGACGTTATTGTCGTATGACGGCGGTGATTAACTGATCCCTTTCGGTCACACCCAAAGGATGATATCCAAATAGTAACTAATTATTTGTATATGATATAGTTAATTAGTCCATTACATATATTCGATATGTACGAGAGTTAATTGTTAGAAATTGAGTTAAGAACTCAAATTCGATTAAGTTTGTTTTTCAATTATGCGATAATTGACTAATAAATTTATATCTTATTTTAATATGATTAAATAAGATTTAACTTAGTAATTAATCGTTAAATTACTAAATTAGTTGAGGTTTTGAGATAGAGGTAATTAGTTAATTATATTTACAAGGAGTTGTAAAATAAATTAACTAAGCATTGTGAGACCCATTATATATTGATATAATGGTAAAATATTACTTAAAATGTTAAGTACATATTAATCATTTATTTGTGACATATAATTTTTATATGATCAAATTAACACTTAATTTGTGACAACCCTCGCGAATGCGGAAATAAAACATACAAGCATGTGATATAATAAGCGGAAATACGGTATTTTAAAAACCTTTATACATGCAAGATAAGTATACGAGGAGTGTCAAATTACAAACCGAATACAAATTACTATAAGATAAGAGACGTAGTCTCTCAAAAGGTTAATAATGTCAAAGTGTTTAGCAAACTAGCTAAAATCGTCTAGAGGTGTTTCTATCCAGGGACAACGCCCTCTAGCTCACACCCGAACCCAAAATATCATAGCAAAAGGCCATCCAATCAAGCAACCTATTCATCCATGAAAAACATGAACGCCACAGTCAGTGGGGAGTAACTTCGGGTTCTCCCAGCCATATCACATTAAACGTACATAGAAGGAAATACGAAAGTAGAGCATGCATACATAAGGATATACATGTGAGATACGATAAGGATAGATATGCAATTCAATATATAATGATAAGAGCATAAGGATACAAATCCGAATCCATCATGTTATACAAAGACTCGGGAAAGACACTCTTAGGCAACCGAATACGCTCACTAGGGCTTGCATCTCACCGTTAGCGGTATAAGTTTGATAAGATTGAGACTCGACAAACAAACCATGCCAAGTCAGGCGATGATCACAATAAATCTATCATATTATCATCCATTCAAACATACCAATACATAGACGATGCCCAATCATGCAATGACCACGAATAATAAGTCATGAAACCATGCATTCAAGAACGACGACACAAAGACGACATCTCTCACGGTAAATGAAACGCACTAGCACCGTGTACATGGCAAGTATGATTAAAAGGCATCCACGGGATAAGCATTTCCCTGAACGCATACACGATTCAATTCATTTCGTATATGTGTGACTAATTTCCTCCGGTAGGACGACGATAATAATACGGTCCTACTCTAAATCTGGCCAGAATCCCGGAATCGCATTTTCCAGTTCGACATGCGATAAACATTTTGCATCCAAGACTCGGTCAATCAAATGACGCCGAGTACCCCAAATTCGGTAGATAATTCACGAAAGAGGCGGAAAAGAGCTCAAGCCTCATAACAAGCGGTACGCTACATGCAAATAACACCACCTCGCAAGTACACAACATTTGACGGCGGGTCGATCAACGCAATGCGTTCAACTCCCAACAACGTCGTCGTATGCCCACTACACATGCAATTAAGCAGTAGGATACCTCTCCATTCCGACATTCCAGCCTTACGAAAGCGAGGTAGCC
>JAIUZE010021856.1:0-24164 GCA_022085475.1 Heliosperma pusillum | reverse complement strand
CAGTTGAGAAATAATAATTTTATGAAAAACCTTTTTAATTAAATATTTTACTTATTAACATTTCCCACTTGCTAAAATTACAAAACACGATAAATTAACACTAAACTCAAAAACCGTCACAAGTCCCAAAGGGGGACCCACGGGCTGATTTTGGGCCAACTTGACACGGGCCTGGACTGGGCCCCACGGCCTGTTTTGGGCTGTTTTGGCTTTTTATCAACTTAACTAAAAACCGTTTCCTAATATTTCCCGCATGCTTTAACATAATTAAAACCCGTCAAAACAACTACATAACAATTAAACATCGACACCACCCAAAGACCAAAACCCGGACCAACCAGACCGGGCTGGACCGGGTCTGGACCGGCCTGAACCGGCCTGGTTTGGACCGGTTTCCAGCCCCAACACAGCCACCCTACACGGTTTTCCCCAACAACAAACACCAAATTATTTCCAACATGATTTTAATTAACAACATCCATTTTAAACATCCAATTCATCCATCATGCATACAAAAAATCATGATTATGAACAATCATCAAATATGTCAAGAACACTAAACAAAAACCAAAGAAACAAAGACTATGTAACATATATTCGTCGAGTAACTCGGAATCGTTACCTTAGCTAGCTAAAATCAAGTAGCACCAAAATAATAAGAACTAAGAAAATAAGAAACCCGCCTTCTAATCTTCTCCTAAAATATACGAGTCACAAAACTCGTCTTCAAAATCTTCCCCTATAAGAAATGACAAGAAAAACATTATTAGAACTTAAAATATGAATTCCCATAATTAAAGTGTTGAAAACGATTTTGTCGGAATTGGAAATAAAACGTACTTGAATATGGAGAGCGAAGAGGAGATTCTAGAAATATAAGTTAGGACGGATTTAATTAAGAAATGAAGGTTTTATGATGATTTTGCTCAAGAACGACGAAGAACAAATGAAGAACGACGAAGAACGAATGAAGAACGATGAAGAACGATTAATTAGATCTTCATTTGATTGATTGTTAAATGAAAAGTTGTTGGTGAGTAATGAAAAGAAAGAAAATATCAAGGCTTAAGAGGGGAAAAAGAGACGTGTGAAATGGAGAGGAATCGGGTCTGTTTTTACGCGATTTGCGGAGTTTAAGTTGACAGACCGATAAAGTTACAAATATCTTAGATATTTTTATTAGTGTAATCATATTAATTAAAAGATCTAATATGAGTGGAAAAAAAGTGACATGGGGCGTATGACTCATGTCAAAGTCGAGTTTCGGGACTTAAGTTGACCCGGGAATAGTTAAATGACGTTTGGGTTAAAACCGTAAAATTATTCTTTAAATGCCGAATAAATTCAAAATAATTATATTAAATTATGATAAATCTAAATAAATCTTAATAAAAATAAATTAAAATTTATTATTTTTCAAATATAATTTCGGTCTTTAAAATTACGAGGCGAGTCGGAAAAAGTCAACGAAAGTCAAAGTTGACTAAAAAGTCGAGAAAAGTCAAAGATGACTTAAAAGTCAAGAAAAGTTTATGACGACTTAAAAGTCAAGTAAAGTCAATGACGACTTTTAAAAAGTCAAGAAAAGTCAAAGACGACTTAAAAGTCAAGAAAAGTCAAAGATGACTAAAAACGGTCTTTTCATGAAATCTCTCAGAAATTCCAAATACGAACGCGGAATTTCAAAATACGACTCGAAACAATAAATTCTATTTTAAAAACTTAAGTCTGCTGGAAAGTGTTAGTAAATATTTTCCCTAGAAAAATAGGGTATATTTCGGGTTGTTACACTATGCATGTATGGATTGTAACGATAGTTATCGATTTTTGGTTAAAATCATTTGACTAGTATGGAATTCTTTTCCAAGGTAGATATACAGGAATTGAATAGACAAAGCATGACATGGTGGATTAAGACCTAGTAAATCGCACTAAAAGCCTGCTAGACCATCTGATCTATGATTGTAATGAACACACCATTCTTACGAACGCTCAATGAATTATTTGCATATCCTAAATCCAATTTCATCAATATGTTAATCTACATGTGTGAACCTATTTCCCTAGATTGTTTTCTTTATTGCATTGATTCATTTTCCTTATATCATTTAGTAATTAGTGACAAACATTGTGACAATCATACAAGTTGAAATTCTAATCATATCTTTTCACAAGTATCTCCCGTCTCCCCGAGATCGACCCCTTACTTCCCTAATTACATTAAATTGTTATTAAACTAGTTTGGGTAATTTATCTTTGATTAGGGTACGCGACAACCCGATCAAGTACGAAGCTCTTCCCAACCCAAGGAACATGTTAACGTCACTAACCACGTAGTGGTATGTGAGACATGTGGGGTTGGAGGACACATTTTTCAAGAATGTAGAAGTTCAATAGAGCAAGTCCATGCCTATCAATCATATAGGTAGGGCAATGCTTTCTCAAACTTCTATAACGAGAACACAAAGAACCATCCTTTTTTGTCCTACAAAAGCACCAACATTCAGAACCCCCACCATCAGACTCAACAACCATTCATACCACATCAACAGAAGCCTTACAATCCACCTAGTTTTCAAAACCAAAGACCTTTATTTCAACCTAACTTCAATCAACCTTACCAAAACCAACCTCAACACCAACCACCCCAAAATCAAGGCCAACCCAATGATTCAAGCTTGAGCAAAATTGAATCCATGCTTCTCCAAGTTGTTCAAAAACAAGATTCAATGTTTTCTCAACTTCAAAAGAGTGATCAAGCTCAAAGTGCTGCCATCAAGATGCTTGAAACTCAAATGGCCCAATTGGCTGCCTCTAATGCCCAAAGAAAACAAGGCCAACTCCCACCTCATGGTGAGCAACCGAGGGACACCGCTAATGCTATCGCCCTTAGGAGTGGTACCACTTATAAGGAACCTCAGTAACCCAAAGAACCAATAGTTGAGCCTACACAAGTAGAGAGCCAAAAAGATTCTCAACCATCCACCGCTAAGGAAGCGGAAAACAAACCTGAAAAGAAGGATGAACCTGAAAAGGAACCCATCAAAATCCAAGTTTCATTTCCCCAACGCTTGAGTAGAAATCATAAGGAAACCCAGTTCAGCAAATTCATGGAAGTAGTCAAAAACCTCCAAGTAACGGTTCCCTTCACTGAACTAATCACCGAAATCCCTTCTTACACGAAATTCATGAAAGATATCTTAACTAAGAAGAAGACTTTAGATGATGTTGAAATCATAGCATTCACAGCTGAATGTAGTGCTTTATTGCAAAATAAGTCCCCTCCTAAGTTAAAGGATCCTGGTAGTTTCTCTATACCTTGCACTATAGGCACCTACACAATCGATAAGGCTCTATGCAATCTAGGTGCCAGTGTAAGTGTCATGCCCTATTCCATATGTGAAAAATTGAATATGGGAATTCTCAAATGCACTAGTATCACTCTGCAAATGCATATCGTTCTCTAAAACAACCTATGGGGGTTTTAGAAGATGTGCCTGTCAAAGTAGGGAGGTTTTTCATTCCCGTCGATTTCATTGTGCTAGACATGGCTGAAGATTCGCAAATCCCTATTATTTTAGGAAGACCATTTCTACACACTGCGGGAGCAGTAATCGATGTCAAGAATGGAAAATTGACACTAGAAGTAGGTGATGATAAAGTCACCTATAACTTAAACAGTGCAATGAAAAGCCCTATGATTGAAGAGCCTTGCTGTTTCCTTGATATTCTCGACTCAATTATTGATGAATCTCTGTATCCATCAATAATTGAGGATCCTTTAGAAGCAATCTTATTGTTAGAGGATATCTCTGAGAATGACAATTTTGAGATCAGTGAGCTGGGAAAGGACCTGACTGGAAAAGAGATACCGTCCGAAGAAGTTGAAGAGTTCATAAGCTTAATTGATACTCCTGCCAAGGCAGAAGTACATAAACCTGAACTAAAACCTCTTCCCTCAAATCTAAAATATGCCTTTTTAAATGAATCTGAATATTGCCCAGTCATAATGAGTGCTCTCCTAGATGAAAATCAGTTAACCTGACTATTGACTATCTTGAAAAAACATAGAAAGCCAATAGGATACAAGCTTGAAGATTTAACAGGCATAAGCCCCGGCTTTTGCATGCATAGAATCAACTTAAAAGAAGGCCAAAAACCTTGCGTTCAAGGTCAACGCCGCCTTAATCCCAACATGCAGGAAGTAGTTAAAACTGAAGTTATGAAATTGCTAGATGCTGGCATAATCTATGCAATCTCTGACTCTAAATGGGTTAGCCCTGTTCAAGTTGTTCCCAAGAAAGGAGGAACAACAGTAGTCAAAAATGAAAAGAATGAGCTCATCCCCACAAGGATTGTGACGGGATGGCGTATGTGTATTGACTACAGAAAGGTGAATCAATCGACTAGAAAAGATCACTATCCTCTGCCCTTCATTGACCAAATGCTAGAGAGGTTAGCTTGCCACAAGTATTTCTGTTATTTATATGGTTTCTCAGGATTTTTCCAAATTCCTATCCACCCTGAGGACCAAAAGAAAACCACCTTTACCTGTCCCTATGGTACTTTCGCTTATCGCAGAATGTCATTTGGCTTGTGTAATGCACCTCCCACTTTCCAGCGTTGCATGACTAGTATCTTTTCAGATTTTGTTGAAACTATCATGGAAGTATTTATGGACGACTTTAGCGTCTATGGCATTTCCTTTGATATTTTTTTGACAAATCTATCCAGAGTTCTTAAACGCTGTGAAGAAGTCGATCTTGTTCTCAATTGGGAAAAGTGTCACTTCATGGTGATCGAAGGTGTAGTTTTAGGACACATTGTTTCAGAAAGAGGTATAGAAGTAGATCGAGCTAAGATCCAAGTTATTGAACAGCTGCCACCACCTGCTAATGTAAAAGGAATCTGGAGTTTCCTTGGCCACGCTGGTTTCTACCGATAATTTATAAAAGATTTCTCAAAAATGGCCAAACCCCTGACTGAGCTCCTTTTTAAGGATGCACCTTTTAATTTCACAAAGGAATGCCTTGAGGCATTCAACAAAATCAGACGTGCTTTAATCACCGCACCTATAATCCAGTCACCTGATTGAAATCTGCCCTTTGAACTGATGTGCGATGCGAGTGATTATGCCGTAGGAGTTTTTTTAGGGCAAAGAAAGGAAAAGTTCCTTCATGAAATTTACTATGCTAGTAAAACCTTAGATCCTGCCCAAATCAACTATGCCACCACCGAGAAAGAACTTCTCGCCATTGTCTATGCCTTAGACAAATTTCGCTCATACCTTATAGGATCAAAAGTCATTGTCTACACTGACCATGCTCCCTTGAAATATCTGTTTTCCAAGAAAGAGGCAAAACCTAGACTTATCCGATGGATCCTACTCCTTCAAGAGTTTGATCTAGAGATCCGGGATAAGAAAGGAGCAGAGAATGTAGCCGCTGACCACCTCTCAAGGATAAGAGTAACTGAAATAGGATTACCAACGACAATTAATGATTCCTTCGCTGATGATTCATTAACGGCAATTGCGGACTCTTCTCCTTAGTATGCTGATATTGCAAATTTCCTTGTCAGTCGCCAACTACCTTCTGACCTTTCTAATAACCAAAGAAAGAGATTTTTGCATGATGTAAAATTCTTTGTTTGGGACGACCCCTATCTTTTCAAGCAGTGCTCAGATGGTCTGTATCGACGTTGTATTCCCCAGTGGGAAGTAAAAGGAGTTTTAGAAGGATGCCACTCATCTGCTTATGGTGGTCATCATGGTCCGTCCAAGACCGTAGCTAAAGTCTTACAATCCGGGTTTTTCTGGCCCTCGATGTTTAAAGATTCAAAAGACTTTGTTATGGCTTGTGATGCTTGTCAACGAATAGGTCAAATATCCAAAAGACATGAAATGCCTCAAAACGGCATATTAGAAGTCGAAATATTCGATGTCTGGGGTATTGACTATCAAGGACCATTCCCTTCTTCTAATGGAAATCGTTACATTCTAGTCGTTGTCGACTATGTTTCAAAGTGGGTAGAAGCAATTGCCACCCCCACCAATGATGCTAGAGCTGTGATACGGCTATTTAAAAAGATCATCTTTCCGCGTTTTGGTGTACCCAGAGCCGTGATAAGTGATCGAGGAACTCATTTTGGCGAAAAACAGTTAGACACTCTGCTTGCCAATTATGGTGTGTATCACAGACGAGGTTTAGCCTACCACCCTCAGGCCAACGGTCAACTAGAAGTCTCGAAAAGAGAGCTGAAAACAATTCTTCAAAATGTAGTCTCAAGATCTAGAACAGATTGGAGTAATAAGCTCGATGACACCTTATGGGCTTATCGTACAGCTTTCAAAACCCCGATTGGAACATCTCCCTATCGATTAGTTTATGGAAAGGCATGTCATCTCCCTGTCGAGTTAGAGTACAAAGCTCAATGGGCTATCAAAGAACTCAACTTAGACACTAAGCTTAGCGCTGATAGACGACTTTTGCAACTTAATTAGCTAGAAGAATTTCGTTTGCAAGCTTACGAGAATTCTAGGATCTATAAAGAGAAAACGAAGCGTTGGCACGACAAGAGGATAATCAAAAAAGAATTTAATGTCGGTGACCAAGTACTTCTCTTCAACTCCCGTTTGAAAATTTTCCAGGAAAACTTCGATCACGATGGTCTGGACCATTCACTGTTACATTTGTAAGCAAATACGGTTATGTGGAAATAATGGCTAGTAATGGTGAAACATTTAAGGTCAATGGACACCGATTGAAACTCTACTATAACAATTCCATGATAGGATGCTTAGATATTGTCTATATAGAACGTCAATCCCCAACCGGATGATTTCATAGAAGAATTCGTCGAGCGAGACGTTAAACCAGCGCTTCTCGGGAGGCAACCCGTGTTTCCTTTCTTTTTGCATTTTATTTTTGCTTTCCCTTTTTCGTTATTTTGTTAGGATTTACTTTGCAGATGAAAGAGTTTTTGAAGAATCTATAAAGACCTTCCTTGTCATGTCCAAAAGACTAGCTTGGGGGAGTCCGCGCTCACTAGTAAGCTTCATTATTCTTTCATTTTTTCCCTGTTTACCCTTCTTCCCATTGAGCATCTCGTTGCATATTTAGTCTTTGTTCTCACATTGAGGACAATGTGATGTTTAGCTTGGGGGAGGGATTGCATTTTCCCATTTTGCATTTTAGCTATTTATATTTTTCAAATTTTTGAATAAGAGAAAAATTTAAAATTTTTAACATAATTGAATGCTTTTCATGCTTTACTTGCTTGTTTACTATGCTATCATGTTACATTTCCCAAACGTAGAGCTTTCAAAAGATAATGATTCAATATTCATTGAATTGTGCATACATGGGGACGTCTTGTACACAGTAGGCATGAAATGAATCTATAGATGAGTACGCTTGATCTTGACATTTGGCAAGTTACATATATTGTAAGGTAGAACCTCCTTAGACTGGTACATCTATACCCAGTCTCATTTAGGTGTGTGTAGTTCTTCTTGTGATGTGTGTCATGTCAAAACGCATAAGTATGGTGTAGTAGCCAATGCTTGTAACCCTTGTCCTTGTATTGTTTGTTATGTTTGCTTGAGGACAAGCAAGGGTTTAGCTTGGGGGAGTTTGATAAGTGAATATTTTTATGATTTTAACCCTCATTTTAGCTTGGTTTTGTATGTCATTTGTGCTTTGTTTAGCCATTTTATGAGCTAATATCGTCTTCTAGGCGAATTCCTATGTTCTAACCTGTTTTGTAGGGAAAGTGACGTTTCTACGCCCTTTTTCTATATTCCCGAGCATTTGCCTAGAACCCAACGATTTGAAGAAGCAAGCTTGACCAAGTGAAAGGCGTTTCAAGAAAGTTCACTAATTCAAAAGAGAGAAGAAGTAAAGACAGTTTCGCAGTTGTCGGAAGATCAACCAGTTAGGCGAAGAATTCATCGTTTTGCATCAAACCCTAGCAACAAACCCAACTCAAGAGGTCAAGGGGAATGTTGGAAGTCAAGTCATATGCAAGGGGAGATGAAACAAGAGTCAAAGGACCCAGATGACAACTTACTCGATCGGGTAAGTGTGTACCCGATCGGGGATCCTTGCTGATCCGCACTTTTGCTTCGACTTCCTCATTTTTGTCCTATGTGATGAATGCTCGACCCCTCCCCCACGAAACCCTAATGCTATATAAAGGATTCTCCAGCCACTCTTCTAAACACATCTCACATCTCTACATCCTCTTTACAATAATCTCTTCTCTTCTTACATTTTCTCTTTAGATTAGGAGGAAGGGAGAACTAGCCTCTCTTCTCTCATTTTCTTCTTCTTTTCATCTTTAGTTCTTAGTTTACTTTTGTCTTTTCTACATCAAAATCTTAGCTTAGAACAATAAGAATTTCAATCTTTGTAATCTACTTTGTTGGGTTCAAGTGTTGTAATTCAAGGAACGATTATTCTTTGCAAGGGATTTCTATTATTGTTATCGCTTTCGTTGTTGATCGTCACCTAGGTATTTCTATTTTATCGTTTGTTTAATGTCTTTATGTTTTCCATTTGATTGTTATTTTCTATCCATGTTATCTTAGATTCTTTTTAGTACCGTTATAATCGTCATTTCATTTCCTAGATTGTCAATTTAGCGTCATCATTATCGCCACATAGAGAGTCTTAAAATATTGTCAAAACCAACTAAACATGTCTATACTAGTTTTTATTATCATCATCATCTTAGATATAAACATTATCATGAGTGAGTAGCCACCTTTCTAGGGTGTTGGGTAGCCATGTTAGATAAGATTAAAAGATGATAATTGGATAAAAGAAATTTTGCTTTTAAAACATTGTGTCTATGCATGTTTGGACTATAACGATAGTTGACGATTCCTGATCAAAATTATTGACTAGAATGGAATTCTTTTCCAAGGTAGAGATACGTGAATTGAATAGACAAAGCATGACATGGTGGATTAAGACCTAGTAAATTGCCTAAAAGCCTGCTAGACCATCTGATCTATGATTGTAATGAACACATCATTCTTACGAACTCACAATGAATTATTTGCATGTTCCATATCCAATTTCATCAATATTTCAATCTACATGTGTGAACCTAATTCCCTAGATGCTTATCATTATTGTTAATTCATCATTTGCTTTATTGCTTTCATCTTCAATTGCTTTTATTTTGTTTTCATTTATGCTTTTTGTTAGTTTAGACATCATAATCCCAAAACCCTGAAACTCGTTAGATAAAACCCAATTGCGAGACATTTCACATTCTATAGGAAACACCATCTCCCTGAGGATCAACCCCTACTTCCCTAATTACATTAATTTGTTATTAGCTTAGTCTGAGTAATTTATCTTTGTATCGGGCTTGCGAGAGGCACGATCAAATTTTGGCGCCGTTGCCGGGGAGCACGGTTTAGTTTTCCTTTTTCGTGTGATTTTTATCGCAATTTGTTTTATCTAGTTTTTAGGAACCCAAATTCCTTTAGACCTCTCTTGATTTTTCATCTTAGCTTTTCAATCTTATGCCCAGATCTTCTAGACTAGGGACCCCTATCTCTTTAGACCCCGATCTAGAAAGGACCTTGCGTAGGAGAAAAACGCTATTCAACGAAATCTCAAAAGCTTCTGATACTTAAACTTTAGATCGTATTCGTGAGAAATACTCGGATATCTTATCTAATATTGAAGGAGAAGAAGATCCATTCTCATCTCCATTCTCAAAAACCAATCAACTTTCAAACAACACTCCATCTTCATCTTCACAAAAGAAAATGGTTCGACTTTCAGACCATTCCAAACCAACTGCAGATACACTTCCAAGGGGTATTGCTACACCCCAAATCACAGCCCAAAACTTGGAAATCAAACCTGCCTTCATCAATTTAATAGAAAGAAGTCAATTTGGTGGCAATGCCACAGAAGATCCCAACCTTCATATTCAAAACTTTTGTGACTATTGCTCCACAATTAGACAAACTGGAGTATCCCAAGAGCAGATTAGGGAAATGCTCTTTCCCTTCTCTTTAACAGGAAAGGCAAAACTTTGGATCAATAGCCTTGACCGAGTTGCCTTAGGAATAGCTGACTGGGATGGTCTAGCTCTTGCTTTCTATCAAAAGTACTTCCCACCAGAACAAACCGCACTCTTACGAAGTCAAATCACTGGATTTCGTCAGAGAGGCGATGGAACCCTTTATGAAGCATGGGAAAGGTACAAAGAATTACAAAGAGAATGCCCTCATCATGGCCTTGATTCATGGTTCTTAGCTATCACCTTCTACAACGGTTGTTGTGGCGAATCACGTCGTATCCTCGACTCCGCTAACAATGGTCGTTTCGATCAGATCGATGTAGAAATAGCTAGTGCAACTATCGACTCAATGACAATCCACGATTCTGAGTATAGCAACTCACGTGCTATGCCACTCAAAACCAAGCAGGACGATTCAAGCAAAGTAGCACTCCTAGAAACCCAATTAACCCTTCTGCAGCAACAAGTACGAAGCTCTTCCCAACCCAAGGAACATGTTAACGTCACTAACCACGTAGTGGTATGTGAGACATGTGGGGTTAGAGGACACTGTTTTCAAGAATGTAGAAGTTCGCTAGAGCAAGTCCATGCCTATCAATCATATAGGTAGGGCAATGCTTTCTCAAACTTCTATAACGAGAACACAAAGAACCATCCTTTTTTGTCCTACAAAAGCACCAACATTAAGAACCCCCACCATCAGACTCAACAACCATTCATACCACATCAACAGAAGCCTTACAATCCACCTGGTTTTCAAAACCAAAGACCTCCATTTCAACCTTACCAAAACCAACCTCAACACCAACCACCCCAAAATCAAGGCCAACCCAATGATTCAAGCTTGAGCAAAATTGAATCCATGCTTCTCCAAGTTGTTCAAAAACAAGATTCAATGTTTTCTCAACTTCAAAAGAGTGATCAAGCTCAAAGTGCTGCCATCAAGATGCTTGAAACTCAAATGGCCCAATTGGCTGCCTCTAATGCCCAAAGAAAACAAGGCCAACTCCCACCTCATGGTGAGAAACCGAGGGACACCGCTAATGCTATCGTCCTTAGGAGTGGTACCACTTATAAGGAACCTCAGCAACCCAAAGAACCAATAATCGAGCCTACACAAGTAGAGAGCCAAAAAGATTCTCAACCATCCACCGCTAAGGAAGCGGAAAACAAACCTGAAAAGAAGGATGAACCTGAAAAGGAACCCATCAAAATCCAAGTTCCATTTCCCCAACGCTTGAGGAGAAATCATAAGGAAACCCAGTTCAGCAAATTCATGAAAGTAGCCAAAAACCTCCAAGTAACGGTTCCCTTCACTGAACTAATCACCCAAATCCCTTCTTACACGAAATTCATGAAAGATATCTTAACTAAGAAGAAGACTTTAGATGATGTTGAAATCATAGCATTCACAGCTGAATGCAGTGCTTTATTGCAAAATAAGTCCCCTCCTAAGTTAAAGGATCCTGGTAGTTTCTCTATACCTTGCACTATAGGCACCTACACAATCGATAAGGCTCTATGCGATCTAGGTGCCGGTGTAAGTGTCATGCCCTATTCCATATGTGAAAATTTGAATATGGGAATTCTCAAATGCACTAGTATCACTCTACAAATGGCATATCGTTCTCAAAAACAACCTATGGGAGTTTTAGAAGATGTGCCTGTCAAAGTAGGGAGGTTTTTCATTCCCGTCGATTTCATTGTGCTAGACATGGCTGAAGATTCGCAAATCCCTTATATTTTAGGAAGACCATTTCTACACACTGCGGGAGCAGTAATCGATGTCAAGAATGGAAAATTGACACTAGAAGTAGGTGATGATAAAGTCACCTATAACTTAAACAGTGCAATGAAAAGCCCTATGATTGAAGAGCCTTGCTGTTTCCTTGATATTGTCAACTCAATTATTGATGAATCTCTGTATCCATCAATAATTGAGGATCCTTTAGAAGCAATCTTATTGTTAGAGGATATCTCTGAGAATGACAATTTTGAGATCAGTGAGCTGGAAAAGGACCTGACTGGAAAAGAGATACCGTCCGAAGAAGTTGAAGAGTTCATAAGCTTAATTGATACTCCTGCCATGGCAGAAGTACATAAACCTGAACTAAAACCTCTTTCCTCAAATCTAAAATATGTCTTTTTAGATGAATCTGAATATTGCCCAGTCATAGTGAGTGCTCTCTTAGATGAAAATCAGTTAACCTCACTATTGACTATCTTGAAAAAACATAAAAAGGCAATAGGATACAAGCTTGAAGATTTAACAGGCATAAGCCCCTGCTTTTGCATGCATAGAATCAACTTAGAAGAAGGCAAAAAACCTTGCGTTCAAGGTCAGCGCCGCCTTAATCCCAACATGCAGGAAGTAGTTAAAACTGAAGTTATGAAATTGCTAGATGCTGGCATAATCTATGCAATCTCTGACTCTAAATGGGTTAGCCCTGTTCAAGTTGTTCCCAAGAAATGAGGAACAACAGTAGTCAAAAATGAAAAGAATGAGCTCATCCCCACAAGGATTGTGACGGGATGGCGTATGTGTATTGACTACAGAAAGGTGAATCAACCAACTAGAAAAGATCACTATCATATGCCCTTCATTGACCAAATGCTAGAGAGGTTAGCTTGCCACAAGTATTTCTGTTATTTAGATGGTTTCTCATGATTTTTCCAAATTCCCATCCACCCTGAGGACCAAGATAAAACCACCTTCACATGTCCCTATGGTACTTTCGCTTATCGCAGAATGCCATTTGGCTTGTGTAATGCACCTGCCACTTTCCAGCGTTGCATGACTAGTATCTTTTCAGATTTTGTTGAAACTATCATGGAAGTATTTATGGACGACTTTAGCGTCTATGGATTTTCCTTTGATAATTTTTTGACAAATCTATCCAGAGTTCTAAAACGCTGTGAAGAAGTCGATCTTGTTCTCAATTGGGAAAAGTGTCACTTCATGGTGAACGAAGGTTTAGTTTTAGGACACATTGTTTCAGAAAGAGGTATAGAAGTGGATCAAGCTAAGATACAAGTTATTGAACAGCTGCCACCACCTGCTATTGTAAAAGGAATCAGGAGTTTCCTTGGCCACTCCGGTTTCTACCGACGATTTATAAAAGATTTCTCAAAAACAGCCAAGCCCCTGACTGAGCTCCTTTTTAAGGATGCACCTTTTAATTTCACAAAGGAATGCCTTGAGGCATTCAACAAAATCAGACGTGCTTTAATCACCGCACCTATAATCCAGTCACCTAATTGGAATCTGCCCTTTGAACTGATGTGCAATGCGAGTGGTTATGCCGTAGGAGTTTTTTTAGGGCAAAGAAAGGAAAAGTTCCTTCATGCAATTTACTGTGCTAGTAAAATCTTAGATCCTGCCCAAATCAACTATGCCACCACCAAGAAAGAACTTCTCGCCATTGTCTATGCCTTAGACAAATTTCGCTCATACTTTATAGGATCAAAAGTCATTGTCTACACTGACCATGCTGCCTTGAAATATCTGCTTTCCAAGAAAGAGGCAAAACCTAGACTTATCCGATGGATCCTACTCCTTCAAGAGTTTGATCTAGAGATCCGGGATAAGAAAGGAGCAGAGAATGTAGTCGCTGACCACCTCTCAAGGATAAGAGTAACTGAAATAGGATTACCAATGCCAGTTAATGATTCGTTCGCTGATGATTCATTAATGGCAATTGCGGACTCTTCTCCTTAGTATGCTGATATTGCCAATTTCCTTGTCAGTCGCCAGCTACCTTCTGACCTTTCTTATAACCAAAGAAAGAGATTTTTGCATGATGTAAAATTCTTTGTTTAGGACGACCCCTATCTTTTCAAGCAATGCTCAGATGGTCTGTATCGACGTTGTATTCCCCAGTGGGAAGTAAAAGGAGTTTTAGAAGGATGCCACTCATCTGCTTATGGTGGTCATCATGGTCTGTCCAAGACCGTAGCTAAAGTCTTACAATCCATGTTTTTCTGGCCCTCGATGTTTAAAAATTCAAAAGACTTTGTTATGGCTTGTGATGCTTGTCAACGAATAGGTCAAATATCCAAAAGACATGAAATGCCTCAAAGCAGCATATTAGAAGTCGAAATATTTGATGTCTGGGGTATTGACTATCAAGGACCATTCCCTTCTTCTAATGGAAATCGTTACATTCTAGTCGTTGTCGACTATGTTTCAAAGTGGGTAGAAGCAATTGCCACCCCCACCAATGATGCTAGAGCTGTGATACGGCTATTTAAGAAGATCATCTTTCCGCGTTTTGGTATACCCAGAGCCGTGATAAGTGATCGAGGAACTCATTTTGGCGAAAAGCAGTTAGACACTCTGCTTGCCAAGTATGGTGTGTAACACAGACGAGGTTTAGCCTACCACCCTCATACCAGCGGTCAAGTAGAAGTCTCGAACAGAGAGCTGAAAACAGTTCTTCAAAAAGTAGTCCCAAGATCTAGAACAGATTGGAGTAATAAGCTCGATGACACCTTATGGGCTTATCGTACAACTTTCAAAACCCCGATTGGAACATCTCCCTATCGATTGGTTTATGGAAAGGCCTGTCATCTCCCTGTCGTGTTAGAGTACAAAGCTCTCTGGGCTATTAAAGAACTCAACTTAGACACTAAGCTTAGCACTGATAGACGACTTTTGCAACTCAATCAGCTAGAAGAATTTCATTTGCAAGCTTACGAGAATTCTACGATCTATAAAGAGAAAACGAAGCGTTGGCACGACAAGAGGATAATCAGAAAAGAATTTAATGTCAGTGACCAAGTAATTCTCTTCAACTCCCGTTTGAAAATTTTTCCAGGAAAACTTCGATCACGATGGTCTGGACCATTCACTGTTACATATGTAAGCAAATACGGTTATGTGGAAATAATGGCTAGTAATGGTGAAACATTTAAGGTCAATGGACACCGATTGAAACTCTACTATAGCAATTCCATGATAGGATGCTTAGATATTGTCTATATAGAGCGTCAATCCCCAACTAGATGATTTCATAGAAGAATTCGTCGAGCAAGACGTTAAACCAGCGCTTCCCGGGAGGCAACCCGTGTTTCCTTTCTTTTTGCATTTTATTTTTGCTTTCCCTTTTTCGTTGTTTTGTTAGGATTTACTTTGCAGATGAAAGAGTTTTTGAAGAATCTATAAAGACCTTCCTTGTCATGTCCAAAAGACTAGCTTGGAAGAGTCCGCGGTCACTAGTAAGCTTAATTATTCTATCATTTTTTCCCTTTTTACCCTTCTTCCCATTGAGCATCTCGTTGCATATTTAGTCTTTGTGCTCACATTGAGGACAATGTGATGTTTAGCTTAGGGGAGGGATTGCATTTTCCCATTTTGCATTTTAGCTATTTATATTTTTCAAATTTTTGAATAAGAGAAAAATTTAAAATTTTTAACATAATTGAATGCTTTTCATGCTATACTTGCTTGTTTACTATCCTATCATGTTACATTTCCCAAACTTAGAGCTTTCAAAAGATAATGATTCAATATTCATTGAATTGTGCATACATGGGGACGTCTTGTACACAGTAGGCATGAAATGAATCTATAGATGAGTACGCTTGATCTTGACATTTGGCAAGTTACATATATTGTAAGGTAGAACCTCCTTAGACTGGTACATCTATACCCAGTCTCATTTAGGTGTGTGTAGTTCTCCTTGTGATGTGTTTCATGTCAAAACGCATAAGTATGGTGTAGTAGCCAATGCTTGCAACCCTTGTCCTGGTATTGTTTGTTATGTTTGCTTGAGGAGAAGCAAGGGTTTAGCTTGGGGGAGTTTGACAAGTGAATATTTGTATGATTTTAACCCCCATTTTAGCTCGGTTTTGTATGTCATTTGTGCTTTGTTAAGCCATTTTATGAGCTAATATCGTCTTCTAGGCGAATTCCTATGTTCTAACCTGTTTTGAAGGGAAAGTGACGTTTCTACGCCCTTTTTCTATATTCCCGAGCATTTGCCTAGAACCCGACGATTTGAAGAAGCAAGCTTGACCAAGTGAAAGGCATTTCAAGAAAGTTCACTAATTCAAAAGAGAGAAGAAGTAAAGACAATTTCGCAGTTGTCGGAAGATCAACCAGTTAGGCGAAGAATTCATCGTTTTGCATCAAACCCTAGCAACAAACCCGACTCAAGAGGTCAAGGGGGATGTTGGAACTCAAGTCATATGCAAGGGGAGATGAAACGAGAGTCAAAGGACCCAGATGACAATTTAGCCGATCGAGTAAGTGTGTACCCGATCGAGTAAGTGTGTACCCGATCGGGGATCCTTGCTGATCCGCACTTTTGCTTCAACTTCCTCATTTTTGTCCTATGTGATGAATGCTCGACCCCTCCCCCACAAAACCCTAATGCTATATAAAGGATGCTCCAGCCACTCTTCTAAACATATCTCACATCTCTACATCCTCTTTACAATAATCTCTTCTCTTCTTACATTTTCTCTTTAGATTAGGAGGAAGGGAGAACTAGCCTCTGTTCTCTCATTTTCTTCTTCTTTTCATCTTTTGTTTTTAGTTTACTTCTGTCTTTTTTACATCAAAATCTTAGCTTAGATCAATAAGAATTTCAATCTTTGTAATCTACTTTGTTGGGTTCCAGTGTTGTAATTCAAGGAACGATTATTCTATGCAAGGGATTTCTATTATTGTTATCGCTTTCGTTGTTGATCGTCACCTAGGTATTGCTATTTTATCCTTTGTTTAATGTCTTTATGTTTTCCATTTGATTGTTATTTTCTATCCATGTTATCTTAGATTCATTTTAGTACCGTTATAATCGTCATTTCATTTGCTAGATTGTCAATTTAGCGTCATCATTATCGCCACATAGAGAGTCTTAAAATATTGTCAAAACCAACTAAACATGTCTATCCTAATTTTTATTATCATCATCATCTTAGATATAAACATTATCATGAGTGAGTAGACACCTTTCTAGGGTGTATGGTAGCCATGTTAGATTGATTAAAAGATGATAATTGGATAAAAGAAATTTTGCTTTTAAAACATTGTGTCTATGCATGTTTGGACTATAACGATAGTTGACGATTCCTGATCAAAATCATTGACTAGAATGGAATTCTTTTCCAAGGTAGAGATACGTGAATTGAATAGACAAAGCATGACATGGTGAATTAAGACCTAGTAAATTGCCTAAAAGCCTGCTAGACCATCTGATATATGATTGTAATGAACACATCATTCTTACGAACTCACAATGAATTATTTGCATGTTCCATATCCAATTTCATCAATATGTCAATCTACATGTGTGAACCTACTTCCCTAGATGCTTTTCATTATTGTTAATTCATCATTTGCTTTATTGCTTTCATCTTCAATTGCTTTTGATTTGTTTTCATTTATGCTTTTTGTTAGTTTAGACATCATAATCCCAAAACCCAGAAACTCGTTAGATAAAACCCAATTGCGAGACATTTCACATTCTATAGGAAACATTATCTCCCTGAGGATCGACCCCTACTTCCCTAATTACATTAATTTGTTATTAGCCTAGTCTGGTAATTTATCTTTGTATCGAGCTTGCGCCAGGCACGATCACCTAGAGTCCTTAGCTTTCTTCTTGAACATGTCATTGGCCTTCTCAATTTGCCTTCTAACAGTCTCATGTAGCTTTATCATCTGCTCCACTCTTTTCCTTGCATCAAAGTTTACTTTTTCCCTGGGAACAACAGGTAAATTAAGAGGCATTAAAGGCTTAACTCCATAGACTACCTCAAAAAGACTGTGGCATGTTGCTGATGATGGTGCTCTGTTCAATGCAAACTCTGCCTAAGCCAATTCAGATCCCAATCTTTTAAATAATTTCTCACTATACATCTTAGTATCCTCCCCAATGTTTTGTTGGTCACCTCAGTCTGACCATCTGTCTGTGGGTGGTGAGAAGTACAGAACAACAGTCTTGTATTCAAAAGCCTCCAAAGTGTCTTACAGAAATAGCTCATGAACTAGGTGTCCCTGTCAGACACTATAGTCTTAGGCACCCCATGTAACTTCACTATCTCCCCCAAGTACAGCTCTGCAACACTAGCAGCATCCTATGTCTTCTTACAGGCTATGAAATGAGCCATTTTGGTGAACCTGTCTACCACAACCATCATAGAGTCCTTTTCTCTTTGTGTTCTTGGCAATGCTACAATGAAATCCATGCTCACATCCTCCCAAGGCTTGTGAGGGACTGGTAGTGGTGTATAGGGACCTGCCTGGAAGGAACTCTTAGCCTGGTGGCACACTCCACATCTTCTAAGCACAATCTACAATTTCCCCATCATTTTAGGCCAATAGAATTGGTCCTCCAAGATATCTAGTGTGTTTTGGACACTAAAGTGACCTCCCAAGCCACTAGCATGTACTTCTTTGATCTGCAAATTTCTATAAGAGCCCCTTGGAACACACATCTTGTTCCCTTTGAATAAGAACCATGTTTGCAGACTGTAGGGTGAATCATGTACCCTTGTTCCTTCACTCTGAGCTAACAAGTCTTCATAAAAGTCAAGGTTATCTTTGTATAGCTCCTTCATGAATTCAAACCTTAGGACCTTATGTTCCATGGTTGAAAGCAATGTATACCTCCTAGACAAAGCATCTGCAATAATGTTCTGCTTGCCTTCCTTGTACTTGCTTGAAAATGTAAAGGATTGAAGAAATTCAACCCACTTGGCATGTCTATAATTAAGTTTGAACCCACTTGGCATGTCAATAATTAAGTTTGTGCTGCCTACTTATATACTTCAAGGCCTCATGATCTGATTGCAATACAAAGGGCTTGGGCTTCAAATAATGGCTCCAATGCATAAGAGATCTGACAAGGGCATATAATTCCATATCATAGGTTGAATAGCTTAGCTTTGCCCCACTTAACTTCTGACTGAAATAGGCTACTGGCTTCCTCTCCTGAATTAGGACAGCTTCAATTTCTACCTCACTTGCATCACACTCTACTTCAAATAGGCAGTTGAAATCAGGCTGCCTGAGGACAGCTGCATCACGCAATAGCTTCTTGATGTGTCTGAAGGCTTGTAGAGCACTCTCAGTCCATTTAAACTCCCCCTTCTTCATGCATTCAGTGATGGGAGCAGCAATAGCACTAAAGTTCTTGATGAATCTTCTGCAAAATGAATATAGGCCATGAAAGCCTCTCACTTCTGTGATGTTCTTAGGGATTGGCCAAGACTGAACAGCAACAACCTTGTCTTGATCCACAGATATCCCCCTTCATGATACCACATACCCCAAGAATTTAACCTCTTATGTCATGAATGTACATTTCTCTAGCTTCCCAAATAGCTTGCATTCTCTCAGAATCTCAAAGACTGATTCAAGGTGCCTCAAGTGATCTTCCTGATTTTTGTTGTAAATGAGTATGTCATCAAAATAAACAATCACAAACTTGCGTAAACATGTCCTTATTACTTTTGTCATTAGTCTCATAAAAGTACTAGGTGCATTTGATAGTCCAAATGGCATAACAAGCCATTCATATAGCCCATGATTTGTTTTGAAGGCAGTCTTCCATTCATCATCATCCCTGATTCTCACCTGACGATAGCCTTGCCTGAGGTCTATCTTTGAGAAGATTCTGGACCCACTCAATTCATCTAACATATCATCAAGTCTAGGTATGGGAAACCTGTATTTGACTATGATATTGTTTATAGATCTGCTGTCTATGCACATTTTCCAAGTGCCATCTTTCTTTAGCACTATGATAAGTGTTAATTTGTATGATTTTATCCCCTCATTTTAGCTCGATTTGATATGGTTTATCCACTTTAATAAGTGGTTTTATGAGCTAATCTCTCCTTTGCAGTATTTCTCGTGCTTTAGTGTCATTTGTAGGAATTGAGTCGTTTCTACTTCAAATCCCGTCATTTGAAGGAAATATGAGCAAGGAGAAGCTAAGAAGGACGATTGCGTGAGGTTAAGATGGCATGCTATAAAGATCTAGAGGTTCCGAGTCAAAGGGAACAAGTTTCAAGTCATTCCGAGCTCATATGCACAAGTTACGACGTGTTTTGCTATTCGTCGACGAAAGTTACATCCCCGTTCGGATCTAAAGTCAATGGGGTCAAGACAAATCATGTCAAATGCCAAGGGAAGATCAAACGAAAGTCAAAATGCATATGGGGCTGCAAACCCGATCGGGTTTACCATCAATCCGATCGGGTTCACCAAATTCTACGCATCTTCTCTTCATCTTCCTCTCTTTAATGCAAGGTTTAATGGCTTGTTTAATGGGCATGAATCCGAACGCATTTGGGCAGCCTCTCAACCCTATAAATAGCCTATGCATCACACACAACTAAGATGTACAAACACTTCTCTTCACACTTCTCTCTTTAGTTTAGTTTTTTCTTTCTTTCTCCATTTTGTAGTTTTAGTTTTAGATCTAGTTTTCTCTAGTCTAGTTTAGTTCTAAGTTTCCTTCAATTGTAATTGTTCTACTTGTAATTGGAATTCTAGTTTCCGGGTTTACATTTTCCTATTCAAGTTCCTATTCCATTTCAATCTTTGCTCATCCTTTCCGGTAATCCTTATTCTTGTTTTTACATTATAGTTTCATTTTCTTTTAGTATTTCCTTTATCATGTTTACCATTCTTAGTTTTATAATCTTAGTTTCCCTTTCATTGTTAATCATGCATAAGTAATCTTTGTTCTAGGGGAAGGGTTAACATGTCTAATTAATTTATAAGTATAAATTGATTCCGGGTAGAATTGTTTTAGTTGTCTCTATTTCTTGTTTGATTCTCATGATAAACTTTGATTTAAGGCCTTAATCAATTGTTTATACTTGTCAATTTCCGTCTCAAGGGTGAGAGTCGAGATGAAAATTAAAGGACTGGCAAGAATAGTTTAAAGACCTAGCAAGGCTGAAAAGACGTTCGGACCCGTTAAAAAGTCGGTATGAATCCGAAAGGAATATACCATTTATTGACTTGGACAACTATGATTTTTTTAAACCCGTAATCAACTTTTCTTTTAAATTGATTAGCATGTGAACCCCGATCCCTAGATCATTTTCTTTATTGTATTGTTATCATTTTTATTATAGCATTTATTAATTAGTGACAAACATTTGCCAATCGTACAAGATAGAGTTCTAACCATAACTATTCACAAGTATCTCCCGTCTCCCCGAGATCGACCCCTTACTTCCCTAATTACATTAATTTGTTGTTAGCCTAGTTTGGGTTATTTATCTTTGATTAGGGTATGCGACAACCCTGTCAAATTTTGGCGCCGTTGCCGGGGAGCACGGTTTTGTTTATTTGTGATTAGTAGAGTTTTACCTTGTCTTTTTCTTTTTTTTTCTTTTCTTTTGTCTCGAGGAACACTTGTTCCTTGATATTTTTCTCACCTTTTCCTTGTAGTATAGTGACTCTTTTCAGGTAATAGGAATATTTTCTTTCAAAGGGATTGCTTTATTTTCTCTCAATGACTATCTATTTCCAACCTCCACAATGCGAGAATAAGCCTTTCCATGAATACCTCGACCGATTTTCTAGCTATTATAACCATATTATCTCTCTTGGGTGTACCCTTGATGAGACCTATATGAGACATGTCGTGCTTCATGGAATGCTCATTGAGTGTCGTAGCCTGGCTATGCAATTGAGTGGTGGAAGTCTTTATCAGAAGAGAGGAGAGGAACTTTGGATTTTCTTGAACTTTATGGCATCACAATCTTGGGAAGAAACGCATCGGCGGTTGAGAATCAAAGAGCAACTCAATGAAATCATGGCTCAAGTTCAAATGCTCAAAGGGCAAAAGGAATAACCCGCATTTAAAAGAAGTAAGGCAATCAATTTTCCTTATGCTTTTTCATGCCCCCCATGTGAGTCTAATTCTCCCCAATCATATGAATTAATAGATGACGATGATGATGGTCCAACCTTTTCTATTGAAAGTCACTCTAGTGTCGTTCCATTTGACAATTTTGAGACCCCCATTATTGATATTGACCATATGGTAGTCGAGACTTTAGACAAGGATGTTGTTAAGCCCATTTGTGACTCCAATGGAGAGTCGTCGATCGAGTAATCAGATTTCTTTGAAAATCCCTTCGCTAAGGATATTCCAGATTTATTTGAAAATGATATTGGGTTTTGTGAACCTAGCCTTGAAATTAAGTGGGATCAACCACCCATTTTTGATTCCCAATCCTTTGATTCACCCTACCCCCAATTAGAGTCCACTAATGATATTTTGGGAACTAATTGTTTGTTCCATGATCTTAAACATTTCACTCCATCTCTCACTGACGAGTGGAGCAGTTCACTGGTCATCTATGAAGTTTGTCATGCGCACAATGATAAGATATATCAATTCTTACCTTCAATATTTCATGCCTATATCTTGTCAATTGCTTACATATGTTTTTGTATAGCTCATGCGCAGGTATATGATCGGCTTCTAAGGGCATTGACATGCTTTTTAAGGCACAAAGAATGATTTTCATTAATAAAGAGTCTAGCAAGACATTTAAATAAAGCTTCGCGGGAGGCAACCCGTGTTTTATTATATTTTTGTTATGAAATAAATTATTTTTGTTGGACAATTTAATAATGTTAATTTTTAAATAATTCATTTGGTTTTGGTTCTAATAGCTTTGACAATAAGACAATAATTTTATCTAGTATTGTAGTAGCTTGTTCATCACAGGTACTTTGGTGCTTGGGTTGTACTTTGCCCCCGTTTGCAAGCTAGCTTGGGGGAGCTGCTGCACGGTTGTATGTTTTCTTTTCTTTCTTTACCATTTTGTTGAGTCGTCCCCCATTCCTTTGTTGGTTATGTTGTCCTTCTTTGTGTTTTCTGCGCTTAAACCCGTTTCGCACATTGAGGAGAATGTGTTATTCTAGCTTGGGGGAGGGATTTAGTTTGTGTCGTTGTTTATTTAGTCTAGTTGTTTATTGAATTTGAAAAATTTGAAAAATCCAAAAAAATCAAAAAATTAAAATTTTTTAATAAAAGTTGTGTGTTTTGTCCACCCAATTGTGTTGTGCATAATGTCATTCCTCAATGCATTTCCCTTATTGTAGCTTTTTAGCCAATGTTTCACGCTTTTGACGGAATTTTGCATACATGGGGATGTCTTGTACACAGTGGGTGAGGGATTGATTTTAGACTTATTAGGCTTGATCTTGACTTTGGCAAACTACATATACGGTAAGGTAGAGCCCCCAGTGATCGGTACATCTATACCCGATCCCAATTAGGTGTGTGTAGTTTCTCCTTATGATTTGCGTCACATCAAAAACGCACAAGTATGGTTTTCATTCCATTTCTAGTGAGCATTACATTCATGATTTAAAAAGCATTTGAAGCCATTCACTTTGAATCCATTGCCTAAATTTAGCCCCTGTTCACATTGTTTCACATTTCATTAGCTACATGTAAAAATATTGCCTACCTTGTTAAGTTAGTAGCTATACCGTTTGTGTTTGGGTGCTCATTTGGGATATTGTTCAAGTTATGTCAAAGTGATCTTGATTGGACGGAATTACTGATTGTCGTGCCGAAGAAAAAGAAAAAGAAAAAAAGAGAGTTCAAATAAAAAAAAGAATGAGAAAAAAAAAATGGTTTATGAAAAGAAGAAGAAGTTGTGAGTGTTATATCCATGATCCGAAATTCAAAAAGTTGGGAAATTCACTCTTGTGTTGCCATGAGTATAAGCCAATTTGCTATTTTTGGCTTAGTTTTATTTTCTTGAGAATGGTTTCGAGTTTTGATTGAGCATCCTTGCATAATTGGTATGTTGCGAGCTTGACCTTAGCTACACATTACCATAATTCATTTGTCCACTTTGTTACCCATCTCCCATAGCCTTCTTCTTGCTTTTGGCTTCTTTCTATGCTTTTCATGATTGTTTTGACTTGTAGTTTTGGAATGTTTACCATATTAGATTGCGGGCGCATTCTCATGAGTCGTAGATAGGAGAGTGCCACTCCAATATAAAATAATATTTCCTTGATTTATATAAAAATTTGAGTGTTGAGTGCACCGTGAGAATCCATTGTCAAAAGATCATGCAAGAGCCGAAAAGTCTATTTGATGTTCCTTATGCTGCGCCGT
>JAIUZE010021855.1:0-21309 GCA_022085475.1 Heliosperma pusillum | reverse complement strand
TGAAGATCTAACTTATTTGCATCGGGCACATGAGTCACACATTTTTTCTTGTTCGAATTTGATTGAGGGTAAACCCTCAACTAAATCCCACAATTTGAGTTTCTTTAAAATTGTTGGACTGATGTGTGCAAACCTCTTGTGCCACAAGCATGAATCATCTACAGTAACTTTCATGCACGTAAAGGAACTTGTAGTGACTTTGTTTAAATCAATCATATACACGTTCCATTTACGTAGACCTTCTGGAATAACATTACTAGTATCTTCAATTATGATGCGACAAACATTTGAATGAAAAACTACTTTATTACCTTTGTCACATAATTGAGAGATACTTAGCAAGTTATGCTTAAGACCATCTACCAGATAAACATTATTAATAGCATGTGAAGAAGATATACCAATCTTACCTACACCGATTATCTTGCCCTTCTTATTGTCTCCAAAAGTGACGTTACCACCGTTGAAGGGCTCTAGTGAAAGAAAAAGATTCTTGTTTCCGGTCATGTGTCTCGAACAACCACTGTCGAGATACCATAGGTTGTTTTCTTTCAATAATATCTGCAAAGAAATCAAATACAGCTTTTAGGTACCCACGCTAAGTTGGGTCCTTTGTTGTTAGTGATGATAAGTGAATATTTGTATGATTTTAACCCCCACTTTAGCTCGGTTTTATATGTCATTTGTGCTTTGTTAAGCCATTTTATGAGCTAATATCGTCTTCTAGGCGAATTCCTGTGTTCTAACCTGTTTTGTAGGGAAAGTGACGTTTCTACGCCCTTTTTCTATATTCCCGAGCATTTGCCTAGAACCCACCATTTGAAGAAGAAAGCTTGACCATGTCAAAGGCATTTCAAGAAGGTTTACTAATTCGAAAGAGAGAAGGAGTAAAGACAGTTTCGTAGTTACCGGAAGATCAATCAATTGGGCGAAAGAACTCATCGCTTTACATCAAATCCTATCAACAAACCCGATTGAAGAGGTCAAGGGGGATGATGGAAGTCAAGTCAAAGCGAAGGAAGATGAAACGTTAGTCAAGAGCTTCTAGATGTCCACTTACCCGATCGGGTAAGTGTGTACCCGATCGGGGATGTGTGCTGATCCGAGCATGACGGCTACAACTTCCTATATTTGTCCTATGTGTTTAATGCCCGACCTCTTCTCCACGAAACCCTAATGCTATAAATAGATGCTCTAAGCCCCTCTTCTCAAATCATCTCATCTTATACAATCTTCTTTATAACATTCTTTAGAATAATCTTTTCTTTTCTCTCTAGTTTCTAGTCTTTCTAGTTTAGATCATTTCTTCTTTTGTCTTTTGTTCTTAGTGTATTTCTGTCCATTTCTTATCAAAACATTAGTTTAGTTCAATAAGAATTTCAATCTTTGTGATCTACTTTGTTGGGTTCAAGAATTGTAATTCAAGGAACGATTATTCTATGCAAGGGATTTCTATTATCGTTATCACTTTCGTTGTTGATCGTCCCTAGGTATTCCTAATTTATCCCTTACTTATTATCTTTTATTGTTTTCCATTTGATTGTCATTTTCTATTTATGTTATTCTAGATTCATTTTCATAATCATAGTTTCATCCCTTAGATTGTTAAATAGCGTCGTTATTATCGCCTCATAGAGAGTCTAAACTCATTGTCAAAAACCAACTAAATATGTATATCCTAGTTTTAATTGTTAATATCATCTTAAACATAAATATGATCATGAGTGAGTAGTCACCTTTCTAGGGTGTAGAGTAGCCATGTTAGATTGATTAAAACATGACAATTGGATAGAAGAAACTGTGCTTTTTAAAACATTGTGTCTATGCATGTTTGGACTTTAACTATAGTTGACGATTCTTGATCACAATCATTGACTAGTATGGAAGTCTTTTCCAAGGTAGACATACTAGATTTGAATAGACAAAGCATGACAGTGGATTAAGACCTAGTAAATCGTCTAAATGCCTGCTAGACCATCTGATCTATGATTGTAATGAACACACCATTCTTACGAACGCGCAACGAATTATTCGCATATCCTAAATCCAATTTCATCAATATGTCAATCTACATGTGTGAACATTCTTCCCTAGATGCTTCCCATTATTGTTAATTCATCATTTGCTTTATTGTTTTCATTTTAGTTTGCTTTCATTTTGTTTTTATTTATGCTTTTTATTAGTTTAGAATTCAAAACCTCAAAACCCAGAAAATCTTTAGATAAAACTCAATTGTGAGACGATTCACAATCCATAGGAAATACCATCTCCCTGAGGATCGACCCCTACTTCCCTAATTACATTAATGTTTTATTAGCCTAGTCTGGGTAAATTATCTTTGTATTGGGCTTGCGACAGGCCCGATCAAGTGACTATGTATATTTGATCCTTCCTAACCCATACCTGTTTTACAACTCTTTTAACATAGGGTTTTCTAGGTTTATAGTATTTTCTATTGTTGTGACGCACACTAGGTTTAAATGACTGCTTCTGATTCACATACGCTTTAGATTTTAAAGGTACAGATGTGTAATCGAAAGCTATGTCATAAAACCATCGGAACTCATTATTTCTACATTCATCACGTTGCGGTTTAGGTTCAGACTCATCAGTACTAGACAAGTCATGTTCTTTAACAAAATCAGTTTGATTTTTGTTGTCGTTAACATATTTAATACAGTTTTCTTTAACATGACCATTGTGACCACAATAATTGTAAATCAGATTCTGAAAGTTTGACATACTTCCTTCTTCTGAAATCACGGTCAGAAGGAGTGGATTTGCATTTATCATGGTCTCTATGACTATAACATTCATGACCTAGACCCATCTTCATGTTATTGTTAGACTGTTCGGTAAGGAAGTCTAAGACCTTCTGACTTCCTTCCCATTTATCATGAACTTTTCGTGCATGTAGGAGCAATTCCTTCAAAGACTGAATTTCTTTTTCACATATCGAATGGTCTACATTCGAGTCTTTGGAGGGATTGTTCTTTTTAAAGTTTTCACGAAAATCATTAAAACGTTTGTTCAAGATAAATATCTCCTCATTATGTTGACTTTTACCTTGGGAGAATTTAGCCTTTATATCTTTCAATTGCTGAGAAAGAAAAGAGTTTTCTTTCTTGTGATCAATGATAGCAACTTCCTTTGCTTTAGCTTCAGATTGTAAAAGCTCGTTGACTTTCTTCAATTCTAAAGTTATAGCTTCATTAACTATAACTTTGGCTTGAAGATGCTTAATGTTGAGTTTTAACTCTAAGATTATAGCTTCATTAGCTATAACTTTAGACTCAAGAGCGTCTTTCTCAACATTTGTCATGTCTGAAGTTGTAGCTGAAGTTGCCATAACTTTAGACTTGAGCTTTTTAGCTTTGGCCTTTAGAAGTTGGTTTTCCTCGGCAATGTCAAGAATTTGTTCCTTAAGATCTTTTAATTCAAGACTCTGTTCATGACAATGATCTAAGGCTTCTTCAAAATACTTAATTAAAGACTTCTTAGACAATTTCTTAACTTGCTTTTTAAGTTCAAGATAACTAACCTCTTCATCATCTTCTGAATCTGGTTCCGAATCTGAGTTGCCGACAAGGCACATCTCGGATTCACTCTCATTGTCACTGTCAGAAATTAGGTCAAGACTGATGTTGCTCAGACACAGGTTGGCGACTTTTTCTTCCTCTGATTCGTCGTCTTCTATGTCAAGATCTCCCCAGCAATAAGCCATCATGACTTGCTTGAATTCCTTCTTGGTTTTGTCTCGTTGATTTTTGTCTTTGATTTTCTTCCATGTAGGGCAATCCTTAATCATATGATCATTATCCCCACACTTGAAGCAACCACGACTTGAGAGAGACCCTTTTGACTCGATTGACTTCTTATAAGATTTGTTAGTGTTATTGTTAAACGTTTTCCCTTGTGGTTTATTAAAGAACTTTTTCTTAAAACGTCTACCAAATAACACTGTTTCATCTTCAAGGTCTGAATCTTGTTTTTCACTAGACTCGGCTTGTAAAGCCACTTTCTTACTATTACTATCATTTGCCTCATCCTCATCAAGAGTAATCTCGTGAGCCATTAGGATTTCGAGTAGCTCTTGATAAGATAGGGTAGATAGATCTTTACATTCCTCAATTACCGTCACCTTAGGTCTCCATTGTCTAGATAGACTTCTAAGGATCTTCCTGGCAATTTCCTCGGAGTCAAAATTTTTTCCAAGATTTTTCAATTCATTAATGATACTAGAGAAGCGAGTGGACATGCTATCAAGCGATTCATTTTACTCCATAGAGAACAATTCGTATTTTTGCATTAACAGTGCAATACGTTGCTTTTTGACAACAGTTGTCCCCTCATAGGCTAACTCTAGACCATCCCATATTTCCTTGGCAGTAGAGCTAGATGAGAAACGGTCAAACTCAGTAGAAATTATGCCGTTTTGCAACAGGCTGATAGCTTTTGAATTTTTCTCAGCTTTCTTATAATCTGCCTCCACATAGTCATCTTCTTTCTTTTCGATGGAAGTGCCAATAACAGATCCAACCATGAGCTTGTTAGGGCCATTCTTAATGATTAGCCAACACTCCCAATCGTTACCCTTTATGTAATGGGTCATCATATTTTTCCATAAACTGTAGTTCTTCCCATTGAATACGAGACACTTCAAATGTTTGGAATCCATTAAAATAAAATTAAATGCAGCGGAAAATAAATAAAAATAAAAGGATAGAACGAATCAGACTCCTTGCTGTAACGCAATTAAAAGCACGAGGCTCTGATACCAATTGTAGAGTCTATTGATCGAATACGAAAGAGGGGGGGTGAATTGAGTATTAAAAACTCGCCCCACTTTTTCGATTTATATGATATGTAATTAATTATTTGATCTTATCGATTAAAATCAACTAATTAATTAATCAAAGTAAGCGCAAGTAACGAAATATTGAAAAGTAAAGAGAGTAGAGAGAGGCACACGGATATTTGAAGTGGTTCAGTTTCACACGTTGAAACCTACGTCCACTATTCTCGATTAATAATTCTTATTACCGTTCTACGGATTACAAAAATTATCAACCCACTCGTATAATCAACTATGATTATAACTCAAGGTGAGTATCGCTAAATACTCTATACTATCTTACGTTAATAAGAAAGTACAATATAACTCACACAGATTCTCGTCAAAGAATTGTAAGATTATGTGATGTACTATTATCCAATAACGTATTTCACGCAAGCGATTGATAGATGCACGACTCTTTTGAAAGACAAACACTAAAAATAATAAATATTTTGCTCAAGGTTTGCTTTAAAAAGATTTTGGAAAATTGTTACAAGTATGTATGTGACGTGTGATTCGTGTGATTTCGTGTATCTCATGAATGAGATGGGAAGGAGTATTTATAATAGAAGCATATGAGATCTAAAACCCTAGCTTAAAATAAAGAAAGATATTTATCTTTAATATCTTAAATTAATATTTACTTTATCTTTTAAAAATATCTTTATCTCAAAATATTATTTGCTTTATCTTTTAGAAATATATTTATCTTTAATATCTCAAAATATTGTTGTAAAGATATAGTAGAATCCTAGATTAAGATAAACAAGGAAAATAAGCCTATGGAGGCCGAATTTCCTAGCTACACGAAACCCTAGGAGCACGCAACCCTAGGAGGCACAAAACCTTGGTTTACACGAAACCCTAGGTGGCTCAAACCCTAGGTGGGCTTATTAGGTTAACAACAAATTGAGATAGAATATATTAGAAACCCTAGGTAGCATGACAACCCATAAATTGTATTACTAACCAAAAGAATCTCATAAATATATTCTCTATTAAAACTTTTGATAAATATAAAAATACTCTTTCACTTTTGAAAACAACAAAAAAACATTTTATTTTTCCAAAATCACGCATCAACATTTATCTTCCAAAGTTATAGGCTAAGGCTATAACTTTAAACTTAAAATCACTCGAATGGAATAGTTACCGAATGACGACCTATACTATCTAATCTTCACAAAGATCTTCAGTATACGGATCATCTCTTCATCTTGACCACAAAGACCCTCCATCTTGAGTCTTGTGTTATTTGAGTTAGATCTTGCTTGAAGCGTTTTTCTTTAAAGTTATAACCAGGTAGCTATAACTTCCATGTAAATTTCCAAAGTTATTCCTGAAATTCTTTTAACTTTGATCTTCCTTCTCGTAATTGTTGTTAGCTATAATAAGACTAAAACACACAATTACATTCATATGATATATTAAGTAAAGCATATTATCAAGTAAACACATGTCATTATAAAAAATATAAAATAGGTTCAACAAAATTACTTTGATGTATGAATTGTGTCCATACTAGAAGAAATATCAATGTATTATATTCCTTGAAGGAATTTTGCAATATATGTTTAGTCTTGCCAATATGAATAAGACACCAATTAATGTCATATGTCACATCTATTCTTTATCTGGCCAGATACACATGAATTAATTTTAATTCATATGTTGAAATACTACAAATTTGGCATGTGATATGGTATTGATAACCAGAAGTTTAACATGATGATTATAGTTAACTAAACTATGCCATATCATAAAGTGAAATTATTGAGATACAGTCATTGATTATGGCTAAACTAAGAAAGTTGACATTAAATGGTAAAGATGTGACGGGTTGAGGCCATCCGGTTTCCTATTATACCCGTTTTGATAAACATGAAGATTATCCTAAAGAAAAAATAAGTGATGAAACTATCTTCATGTAGAAACTTTATAAAAGGCAAGACACTACACTGAGATTGAGTATATGTGATATTAGAGATCTAAAGACCACTCAAAGTTGAATGAAGAAATTAAATGTATGGATTGACATTTTATTGAGTGGCTTGTACCCACATAATTATTTTCGTGAGTAATTCCCGTGATAAAAAATCATATTTTAATATATGAAAACATTGATCTCCTAAATTGGGCATTATGATTTAGCACATTAAAATCCAACTGCATTATACGTCACTCCCCGACCCGAAATATTTGTTATTGTACAAAAATGTCTATATAAATTATCATCGATAATGTGAGAAATTGAGTTCTAAGGTGGTTATGGTAAATATTTAGACTATACATTCGGTTATAGTTGTTACCACCTTAGAGGGAGAAAAGTGAGTTAAAAGCTGGTAAAAACAAATATGATTCCATGCTAGATGTTCTGAGAATGTTATACATTAAATAAATTCATTGCGTAAAGGTTTTTGAATTTGATATAATAATATGTTTTACCAGATTAATACAAGTATATACACTTGAAGTGAATTATAAGAAAAGTCCAGAAAAATTGACGGTTCCACAATAAAAATAAAATAGTAAGGTGAAGTAGTTGGTACGAATTTGTTATATTTGAAGTGTCCCTGAAGTGACATAGATATCTGAATTATAATAGATGGCCTAAATGAATATAATGGTACCACATACATATTCAGATAGATTAAGATATCATTGAACAGTACTGATATCATCAAGAGATGATGAAATTATATTGATATGTTTAATGAACTGATATGCATTTGCGCGCTAAGTTTTAATGGACTAGAATGTGTTGATGTTATATGTGTAAGTCTAATTTTGATTGTCGACATATAATCTTTTATTATAAATGAGCTCATGAACCTGAAATCCATCTATTGACTTGAAGTCAATTAAAATTATGAATATTGGAAAAGAAACTGTACAGTTTGTATTGTGAGTCATTGTCATGTGCATATGCATGCACATATTTAATGATTTTGTTTTTAATTTGATAAATTATTAAAAGAAGAAATAAATTTTACTCCTACGAGGATAACTCCCTGAATTAGCCTCTTAATGAAATATCATCAATCGTTAATGGTTGATCAATTGAGTTTTGAGAGCTCATGATTAAATATATAAACCTCTACATGACGTTTGAAAGATATTGTGATTAGTCCAACATGAAAAATCAAAACTCCTTTAGAGTTTACTTGTCGTATTTATTATTGTCTCAACCTGAAGTTTGAGCATATGAGAATTCAGATTTGAATGAAGTTCTTGTTAAACATATGAGAAATCAGTTTATGGTCCAGACGTACCATAATGATTGGAAAATAATGTAGTCAAAATCTACAAGGGGAATGTCAATCCATACAATAAGATAACTAATCAAAGAAAATCATTGAATGTATAAAGTGGATTATTATTATCCAACAATTTGGTTGATTCTCCCATAGAGATCTAATATATGGATGATTGCTACACTCTTTTTTCCCTTCGACTAAGTTTTTTGTCCCAACGGGTTTTTTCTAGCAAGGTTTTTAACGAGGTAGCACTATAAGTGCATTAGTGATACGCTATAGTCATGATTGTTGGGATGCCAATTGTTTAGGACAGATTATTATGTCATCTTAAGAAAAGAATTGAAAATTATTTCGATCATTTTTATGAAGTATTATTTGAAATGAAGATTCAAGAGTCGTCATAAATAACCACATTCAGATTACGAGTTCTAAAGCAATGTGAAGATTGAAATTTTCAAGGATATAAAGATATCAAGTTTATCGACTACGAAGGACTTTATTAAACGATCGAGAAGTTACGTCAAAGCCTGATTTATTTCAAGATATATCAAGTTATGTAATCATCAGGGGGAGTAGACACGCGTTGTAATCTTTTTCCTTATCCATAGTTGTGATGCGTGTTTGAAGATTAGTGCTCTTTTCTTCAGCAAAGTTTTTCTCACAAGGTTTTTTTCTTAACGAGACATCTTTTCCAGTAATGGACATCCAAGGGGGAGTGTTATGAATTATGCATAATAACTTATGGATGTCCATAAATCACACTTATTATGGATGACCATAATGTAGATGATTCTAGACGTGTCCCTCTACATTCTTATGGCATAACACCTTTTTTGTACTCATGTATATATACCTCTTATGCTAATAAGAAAGGGCTACCTCTCTACTATCTATATCTCCTTCTCTTTAGTTTTTCATAACAGTTAGCTTATTGTTCATACTTTCTCCCATTGTTAGTATTGTAACTTTCATTACATTCGTTGTTACTATTGTCTATTTTACTATTGTCGTCGTCATTACTGTTACTTTCACTACCCGCATTTAATATTATTAACTTCACTACTTTGGTTGCTATTACTATTACTTTCACTACTCCCGCGACCATTATTTTTACTTTTAATTTACTAATTATAAAGATTTGTAAGGTTGGATAGATGAGAATCTCGCTGATCCTTTAACCAAACCTTTATCGCAGGCTAAACATGATAGTCATATCATCTCGCTGAGATTGAGTCGAGTACCAGAATTGATGTAGATTATGTGATATGTAATACTTAGATATTGTATTAACTTTTTACATATATAATAATCACGTTCATCGTTTTTTTGTTTTATTTTGAACTCTATGATTCAGTATCAACTAAATGTTATTATAATACGTTGTTTATCCAAATAGATTGTTGAGACAAAGTTGAACCATATTTAAGTGAACAAGATTAACATTGTGTTTTTGTCCGTGATTACTTAATGAGTTGACGTCTCCAGTAACTAGATTGTAAGTCGATTGATGACAAGTCTCTAAAAAGTTGGCTTATCTCAGTTATAGCATTCCAAGAATTCATCGGGAGTAAATGTTTCAATGCAACAGGAAGTAACCGTTCCATAAAGACATGACAATCATGACTTTTCATGGAATGTAACACCAAATTTCTATGGTCAACACACCGACTCAAATCTGAAGCATAACCATCCGGGAATTTCAAACTAGCAACCGATTCGCATAGAGCCTTCTTCTCCTCTGTCTCTAAAACAAACCTAGATGATATGGGTCGTTTCAAGCAATACTTAAGAAAGTCAGCTTTACCCTTAGGGCCAAATGAAGTTTTCTTTGTTACATTCATCACCGTGTTGATAAGTTGTTCAGAAAAGTTTTTCTCAATGTGCATAACATCTAAGTTGTGTCGAATCAACAATGTCTTCCAATAAGGGAGTTTCCAGAATATGCTTTGTTTCCACCAACCTTCAGTTTTGTCGTCTTTCAATCTTTTCATTTCTTCAGCAGAAGACTCGACAACTTTTGGTAAAGCTTTTACCGAATCCCAGACTTCAAAACCGGTTAATTTGATTGCAACTGTGGTATCCTCAGTTTTCCTATTCTTTAGAAAATGCTTACAATTGTTGCGGAAAGGATGATCATGTTTCAAGAAAGTATGATGGCAATCGAACCAACAAACCTTTCGACTATGTTTAAGAAAAAAGGATTTAGGATCTTTTTTAAGACAATAAGGACAAGCATGGTATCCGGCTGTGGACCAACCGGAAAGCATGCCATATGCAGGAAAATCATTGATCGTCCATAGTAATGCCACTTTTAATTGAAAGTTGCGATTCTTAGAGACATCGTAGATATCCACGCCGGTTTCCTAAAGTTCTTTCAACTCTTTGATCAACGGCTGGAGGTAGACATCCAATTTTGCTTTAGAGTTATTAGGACTTGGAACGATCATAGATAAGAACATAAATTGCCTCTTCATGCATAACCAAATGGGGTAAGTTGTACGGGGTTACAATCACGGGCCAACACGAGTAAGACTTCCCAAATTGGCCATAAGGTGAAAATCCATCTGTACACAAACCTAGTCGAACATTGCGAGGCTCACTTGCAAATTCAGGATGCTCTCTATCGAAATGTTTCCACGCTTCTCCATCACTTGGGTGTGCCATTGTCCCTCTTTCTCTTACTCGAGAGTTTTTATATTTGGCTGTAAATAGTCGTTGTAACCTTGGCGCAAGCGGGGAATAAGTCAGTGGTTTACAAGGTATTCGCTTCCGGCCACTTAAATTCTTTTTACCTTTATACCGAGAGGCATGACATTTGATACATTCCTAAGGATTAGCATTTTCTTCCCAAAAAAGCATGCAACCAATAGGACATGCATCGATTTTCACATGGGGTAGTTGGAGTCCCTTAAGCAAATTCTTAATCTCTTGAAAATTGCGCGCCATTTGATTATTTTTTGGAATAATGTCACTAATTAATGACATAAAACCATTGGTGCATCTAAGAGATAAGTTGTTCTCACATTTGAGTGCTACCAACCTAGCAGCCGCTTGCAACAAAATCATACTACTTCCCTCATACACTGGTTGTTCGGCTTTATTTAACATTCTAAAAAAGGCTGAAACTTGGGGATGTGGGGGATAACGAACTTCTTCATCGCTAAGGTCGTCGGGATTAAGTCGAGCCTCCATTATTTGCTCAACATTATCACGTAATGCATCTTCAACCAACTTCCGGTAAGGATTCTCACTAACTGCGATACTACTTGAACTCTCTTCGGTAGCCTGTTTCTCACCGTGATACTTCCATACATAATAATTATCAGTAAAACCATTCGACCATAGATGATTTTGAACCTCCCTTTTCGATTTAAAAGCTAAGTTATCGCATTTCTTACATGGACACCTCATTTCACCGCCTAACTCCTTAAACTCACTAGATTGTTCCGCGAATTCAATAAACTCTTTCACCCCATTTGCAAATATCAGCTTGGGTTTCTTTTTTACGTCTAATCTTTTATACATCCACTGTCGTTCTAATCTTTTCATGTTATTATGTATCTACATTTCAATATATATATGTCATATAAATAAATTATCTTAATTAACAACAATGATAATCAATAATCACACACAGTAAATGAAATATTTATTATTGTCAACAAGTAAAATTATTTTTTTTCAATTGGGTCCTTATCACTCCAACCTAAACCCATCAATCTACGTTTCAAGTCACTAGCAAAAACCACTGGTAATTTATTAATGAGGAAAAAATTCGGCAGCAATTCCCCTTTGTTCTCTAAATACACAATGTTGAATAAATATTTACTCAACATATGCATTCAGAGAACATTAAGGGAATTGTTACCGAACTCTTTCCTCATTAATAAATCACAAGTTATGTGTTTACTACCTAAGTGACTTGAAACGTAGAAAGACAGTCCCAAAACGGGGACTATTCAAAAATTACCCCTAACGAGTAATTTTTGAACGGGTACTAAGTTAATATCAACACATGTAATAATTTTAACATCCACAACACATCTAATAATTAGCTACTAACATTTAAATTAGCTCAATTGAACCTGATTAAGGCAATAATTAGCTACTATGTTAAATCAATTAAAGACAATCAAATTAACTAACAACAACAATAATTTCAATATCAAAAACAATAATGGCTACTATCCCAAGTCAATTAAAGACAAACAAATGATAAATACGGAGGGAGGAATTAACTAACAACAACAATAATTTCATCATCAAAAACAATAATAGCTACTAGACGGAGGTAGGAATTTACTAACAATAACAACAATTTCATAATAAAAAACAATAATGGCTACTATCCTAAGTCAATTAAAGACAAACAAATGATTAAGACGGAGGGAGGAATTGAAATAAAGGTAAATATTTTACCTAATGACAAAAATAAGCAAGCACGGTGAAAGGCAGCGGCGTCAAGTGACTGTGATCGTCGGAGGAGGTGGGTAGTGGTGGTCGTCGTCGGATCTACAACAAATAAATAAAGATTGACTAAAAAACTAAAAGGAGAAAAGTGATTAAATAAAAAACAAAAGAAACTTACCAGGTGGTGGAAGGAGGTTGTGGTAGGAGGTGGTACCGGAGGTAGTGATATGAGGTGGTGGTAGGAGGTGGTAGCCGGATGGTTTGGGTAGTCGAATTTGGGGATTAAGGGGTTAGCTTTTAGGAGAAATGAAATTGGGGGAATGGGGAAGACGACGCTGGAAATCGGATTTAACGAAAAATCCTGACGGAATTTCCGTCAGGAAACAGCCGTCAGCTTCCCATGTTTCCAGTTGCTTACTGACGGAATTTCCATCAGTATTTATATATTACTGACGGAATTTTTGTCACTATTGGTATATTACTGACGGAAATTCCGTCAGGATTTACTTTGATAGGGGCTAATTAAATTATATGTCAGAATAACTCCTGACGGAATTTCCGTCAGTAGTTCATTTTAGTGAAGGAATTTCCGTCACTATCCGTCAGTTAATTTTACCGCCATTGACTTTATTCAACGCGACATTTTTCACTGACGGGTACTGACGGAATTTCCGTCAGGACGTAATTTTCGTCAGGACGTAATTTCCGTCAGTATTCCGTCACAATTCCGTCAGTTTCCCGAAATGTCTGACGGATTAATTTTTCCGTCAGAAAAGCCGTCAGTTTCCCGAGATATCCTTGTAGTGTTGGTTGTTTCTTTCCCCATTTTCTCAACCATAAGAAACAGGTTAACCACATCTTCAAAGGACCACAGGGGCTGCATTCTAACCTTGTTAGCAATGCCATGGTTTAGATCTTCTAGGAATCTAGCAATCCTTTGTTCAGGCTTCTCAGTAATGTCACATTGAAGGGTAAGTTGCTCAAATTCTCTTAGATATGACTCAACAGACTTTTCATTTTGTTTTAGTTTTGACAGCTTGATGAATAAGTCCTGAGTATAATCCTTAGCAACAAATTTATCCAGCATTTTCTTTCTTAACTTAGACCAAGATTTGATGGGTTCCTTACCCTCCATAGCCTTAGACTCTTCATAGTCTCATACCACAAGGAAGCATACTCTTTTAGTTTCAGAATAGCTACTTTAAAGGCCTTAGTTACATTGTAACCTTTATATTCAAAGACTCTCTCTATATCCCTAAGCCATTCTAACAAATCATCGGGGTTTAAGCTACCATAAAACTCAGGAATGTCTACCTTGAGGTGTTTATCAGTAAGACCATGGACTGAAACTCTGCTCCTGGTGGATTCATCTGAGTCTGAAGGCTCCTCTTCTTCAGGTGGCCTGACCCTGCCTCCTGGTGGACCTAGGCCTCTCCCTCGACCTCTGCCTCTTCCTCCAGCAAGCATTTGGTTGCCTAAGACCTGATCCAAGGCTCTGGTTAGGGCGGTTACAACCCCAGCCAGGTCCTCCATCCTTGCTTCCATTCCTGCTAATCTCTCTTCACTCATTGGGCTATTTTTGTGTTTTTGAATGTAGTTTGGTTAAATGAACTCACAGTAAAATAAAAATAAGCTCTGATGACCAATTTGGAACACCAAACTAGGGGCCAAGACAAGAATAGAAGACACACGAGACAAGTACATAAACAAGATAGAAAACCCTGCATTCAAGACTGTCAAGACAAGCACAGACAGTTCTAAATTCAGTGAATCCTAAGCAAAACACACTCACTAAGACTAGCACAAGTGAATGACTCAATCTTAGGCCAACAAACTAAGACTAGCACAAGTTTGTTGAAGGTTTTGAGCTAACCAAGACTTGCACAAGTTAACAATAGATAGAGTAAGAACTCTGGTTTTTCATTCAAGCATTCTGGGTTTCTTACATAGCAAAAGGCTCTTTATATAGAGCATTACATGAGATCTCTACCACACAAATTAAAGTTACATCTAAGGGCTTCAAATGAGCCTTATAATGACAACAAAACAGATATAAAAGTCTACTAATAAGACGAGCTTACACAGTTTGCATTTCAACATAAAAGTAACTGAAAAAGTAATCTTGTCCCTTTCCTGAAATGGCAATGCTGGGCACTTCTTTTGTGGAGCTTGTCTTGGATGTCTGCTACTTCAAATGGAACCTTGAGAGGGACTTCTAGGACCTTCCCAATGTCCTTATTAATGCTATTGAGGGTCATACAAAAAGTAAGATGCCTTTGATCTCTTGTTGGTGTTGAAACCTGACTAGCTCTTCAGAATGACTCATTAACTTGTGGACTCTTTTTCTTGAACTTCTAGGAATAATCTGGAAAACTTATCCTGGACTTTTTGGTAGCCAAGGGTCTCAACTAGATGGGAAAATAAGTTGGAGCCCTTGCTTGGACAATTGCTGTAGAATATATGGCCTAGAACTGGTACTGGTCTTTGTGGGTTCCTTCTGGTTTTGGCTGGCTTTGGTCCTTGTTGTCATGGCTGGTAGTACTTGTGTTGTTGTTATTGCTGCTTGGTCATGAACTCCTGAGGGTGTTGTTGCTGGGATGTGGCCTGCTTGGGTATGGGCATGGTTGTCTTTGGGTTTTGCTGAAGGTTATGTTGCTTGGATATGGCCTGCTTGGGTCTGGACATGGTTGGTCTGGGCATGATTGGTCTGAACATGGCTTGCTGTCTGAACATGGCTCTCAAAGTTAATTGATCCCTTAGCTCCTGCTTCATAAACTTGCCTTGAAGTTTCATAAATTCAAATTTATGTAGTCGAAATCACATTTTAGTTTGCAGTTACATAAATATAGGTTGAAGTTACACTCGTAATGACTGATGTTACACTCATAAAAAGGCTAAAATCACATAAAATTGTGTTGAAGTTTCATAAATTCAAATTTATAAAGTCGAAATCACATTTTAGTTTGAAGTTACATAAATAGGGGCTGAAGTTACAGTCATAAATCTCAGATACTTAAAAGTTCTCAAAAGTGATTAACTAAAGGCTAGAGAGAGAAAGTTAATTAATTAGTGCATAGGTAGTTGATTAGTGTTAAATGTGCTTTTGTCTCTACAATCTCATCCATCCATCTTCCTCATCTAATGGCTAGGATGAGGACTCATGGACTCAATAAAAAATGGTGGACTCACAAGAACCTATATATATATATATATATATATATATATATATATATAGTCAGGTTCAGGTAAGTCCTGTTATTTAGGTAAGTCCATAAGTCCTAATATAGACCATTAGATCTAAGAAATAAAGGGTCAAGATTAAAACAAAAAAAGAATGGATGATATAAAACCTCCCAAACCCTAGTTGTTTTCTCAAACCCTACCCACTTTTTCCACTCACTTCTCTCTCTTCCTCTCCTCTCTCTACAATTTCTTCCTCTCCTCTCTCTACAAATTCCATATTTCAACCCACCACCATACTTTCCACTGCCACCACGTCGCCGGTCACTGCCACCACGCCGCCAACCCTGCCACGTACGCCTCTCCGCGGCCCTCCTCCTCCCCCCGCGGCCCTCCTCCTCCTCCTCCTCCACGGCAGTCCTCCTCCTCCTCCTCCGTCCCTTCCTCCACTCGCCGGCTTCTCTTCCTCCACCTGCTCAATTTTTTTTTTAGATATGTTTTTTTTTTGTATATTTTCGATGGTGGAGTTGTTTTTGGTGGTTGGTGGTGGTTGTTGGTGGTGTTGGGTTAGAGAGCACGGGGTTCGGTGACTGTGGTGGCGGTGGCGGTTTGTGGGCTTCATTGATGGGGTGGATGTTGGTGGTGTTGTTATTGGTGGGGGCCGCCTTTAACTAAAGTTACACGCAAAACTGACCAAAGTTACACAAAAACTGGCCAAAGTTACACAAAATCTGACCAAAGTTACACAAAAACTTATCAAAGTTACACAGAAACTGATAAAAGTTACACATAAACTAACAAAAGTTACACAGGAGTTATATGACTAAAGTAACATAAAAGTAAAGTTACATAAAATTTTATTAACAAATTGGTGTTAAAAGACTAAAGTTACACTCATAAAATACTAAAGTTATTTAAACCATTTATAAAAAGGTCATAAATTCAAATTAATATATGACTTTCAACGAATAAATTTACACTTCGAAAAGATTAAAGTTACAGTCGTAATGTATAAAAGTTACATAAACTATTCCTTGAAAATATTTTACAAATGTAACTTTAAACTTAACTTAGTCAAATTTTATTAAACTTTTATCAAAATTTATGTGACCTAAGTCTAATTTATGTCACTTTTGTCAGGTTTTATGTAACTCTAATCTATTATTATGTCATTTTTATCTTAACTTAGTCAAATTTTATTCAACTTTAATCAAAATTTATGTGACCTAAGTCTAATTTTATGTCACTTTTGTCACGTTTTATGTAACTCTAATCTATTAATATGTAACTTTAATCAAGTTAGTCAATTTTTATTCAACTTTTATCAAAATTTATGTGACTCAAAGTATAATTTTATGACACTTTTAGCCAAATTTTATGTAACTTTATTCATTTTACTTTGTAACTTTAGCCAAATTTTATGTAACTTTATTCCTTTTACTGTGTAACTTTAGTCCTTTTACTGTGTAACTTTAGTCTTTTAAAGTGTAACTTTAGTCCAAAGATAATGTAACTTTAGTCCAAGATAATGTAACTTTAGTCAACACCTACAATAATAACACCACCAACAGGCCACCAACACCACCACCGTCCACGTCCACCTCTCCCAACATACACCCACACCCCACACGACCCCCACCTCCACAACCCCTACCCCACCACAGCCAATGCCTCACCGCCGCGACCCCACAGACGCAACCCATCACCACAGTCCAAATCTGCAAAATAAAAAAATAATAAAAAAAACAAAACCACCACCCAACATCACCACAAAACCAAAACTAATAAAGAAAAAAAACACCACCTAACACCACCACAACAACAAACCTGGAAAAAAAAAGGGAAGGAAGAAGGCAAGGAGGGTGTGGAGGCGGCTGAGGAGGAGGCAGGAGGGGAAGGTGGGGAGGGAAGGAGGCGGCGACGAGAGGGGAGGATGTGGGAGGAGAGAGGTCATCAGGAGTGAGGGCGACGGCGAGGGAGCAGGGGCGGCGACAGCGGGGCAGGGGCGGGAACGGGGCAGGGGCGGCGACGGCGGGGCAGGTGGGGGTTTGAGAGAGAAGTGGTGACTAGTGAGAGAAGGAAGAGAGAGAAGGGGGTTGATTGTTTTGTGGGTATGATTAGGGTTTGAGTTGGATTAGAAGGTTTTATATGGGCTTTTTTTTGTTTTAATCTTGATCATTCATTTGTTTGATCTAATGGTTTAGATTAGGACTCATGGACTCATCTAATAAAGGTGGACTTACCTGATCCTATTTCTATATATATATATATATATATATATATATATATATATATATATATATATATATATATAGAAATAGGATCACATAAGTCCACCTTTCTTAGGTGAGTCCATGAGTCCTATTCTTATCCCTTAGATGATAAAAAATGAATGGCTAAGATTAAAATCTAAAAGCACACTAAGTACTAATTAATAATGTCTAAACACCCTCTCTCTCATAGCCCTAATTTCCCATGTAAATTAATTAATCAGTATATTCTCAGGTTTCTTACTCTCTTTAATCAAATTTCTTTTAATTTCGAAATTTCTTTTCATCTCCCTCTCCTCTCTGTCTACTCTCCTTGTTTTATTCTTCCCTGCACAAAATCACACTAATGACTAAAAAATCGTAGATCTAACGAAATAGGAGGAGAGTTTTGAAAAATTAACCAAAAAATAACACCCTTATCCTACCCGTAACATTGTGCTACCTATTATAAAGAAAAAAAAATCAAATCTCATCTTCAATATTATGTTGTACAGACTGATTTACAGCCAAAACTTCAATGTGAAATAAAGTATATGAAGAGGAGTATATGGCATCTAATCTTCTACATTTTGATTGAATAAATAACCAATCCAAGAGCAAAGATGTTTATCTATGAACAATTTTGGAAAACCGTCATGGGTAAGTCCATCTTTAAATCTTTTCTTCTTACTTGGCGTTTTACACCTCTAAACATATATTTCGTAATTAATGAGTAAATAATCTACATTAACTAGAAAACATGTGTTTTTTTGTTTACAATGGTATTAAAATCGGGATTTTGTTTTGTAGGGTTATATTGATGATGTTTTTTTGGGGTCATGTGCGAGAGGGTTGTGCGATGGTGCTTGCTTCCTCAATGCCGACTTCGTTGCTGCTATGTTGGTGTACAATCGGTGGTGTTGGTATGGTGCTCAATGGTAGAGGTGTAGACGAATGAGGAGCACAGTGGAGATGGTGATTTGAACTCGCCACTGCAACATGATAATGGCCATGATTTCAAATTTAAAGAGTGTATATGTTGTGTAATTTTAATTTTAAAAGGTGTGACTTTTAAATATATAGTGTGTAACTTTAGCTCACAACTAGTGTAACTTCATTTTACAATTACTGTTGTTGGAGTAAGTGTCCTCAACAATAGTGCGATCACATAAATAAATCTCAATAATAAGAATGCAAAAGGGATGATGAATATTATAGTCAACTCGTCAACATAAATCGGTATCGATTGGCTCAATTGAGTTTGTGTAACACCCGGAAATGTACCCTATTTTTCTAGTAGAAATATTTTACGAAGGCTTTTCAGTAAAATTAAGTTTTAAATTAGAATTTTAAGTTCCGAGTCGAATTTAGAATTTCCGAGTTCGTATTTGGAATTTCTGCGAGATTTCATGAAAATCCCGTCTTAAGTCGAGTTTGACTTTTCTTGACTTTTGAGTCGGGTTTGACTTTCTCGACTTTGAAACCGTCTTTGACTTTTTCCTTCATAACTCACACTACTCCCTTCCTTAACCTAATATCTCATTCAACACAAAATCAAACACACTTTTCTTCCTCTCTAAGAAATCTCATTTTCCCTCTTTGAATTCGATCTTAGATTTGTCGTATCTTCTTCGTTACTTGATAGAATTTACGTAAGTTTATCTTATTCTTCCTTCCGTACCTTCCTCTATCCGTATTGATATTAAAATCATCGTCTTTCTCGCTTTTCAAATCTTCCGTCTTTCTCAAGATGAACTTTATTCATCTTTTTGCGATCTATTTGTAGGTGGTGACCTCCAAGATCCCGACAAAGACTATTTCCTTATAGAAGAGGAGCTTGACGACTAGTAGAGACGCTCAAAGGTAACGGTGAAGGGTTACCGGTATCGCTTTACGTGATTTACATGTTATATGCTAGAAAATCGTATTAGAATACGATTAGGAAGATTATAAACCATGCTATGATTAGTAAATGATGTTATATGATGAATATTGATGATATATATTGATTGTTGATGATTATTAGAAGTATATAAAAGTTTTGGATTGAATTGGTTAAGCTTTGGAAGCTCACGGATGAAGGGGTGTTCCCAGCCGGTCGACCGGCCGCCGGTCTGACCACCGGCTGAGAACACTCCAGTAACTCATTTGGAAACTTGGTTTTTGCATGAAGAGGTGCTCCAGGCCGGCCCACCGGCCACCGGTCAACCCACCGGCCTGGAACACATCAGTAGTGAAGTTTTGAGTTTTGGTGTGATGTTCTGTGCCGGCCGACCGGCCGCCGGTCTACCGACCGGCCCAGACCTCTTTTCTCTGTTTTTGGGATTTTGCCTGTGTTCTGAGCCAGCCCACCGTCCACCGGTCACTTGCCCGGCCTGGAACACGGCTGTGTTGTTTTCCCTTGACTTTTAAAACTCGTAATTTATAATAGTTCGCATGATCGGTTTATCGTATAATTTTACGTAATGTCTTATAATATTCATGTTTTGGATATATGATATCTCTTTCGCATGTATCACATGTTTTGTGACGGTTTTTGCTATGTCCCACTTTGAGTCGGTTTTTACATATGTTACGGTTTGAGCACGATTTGGTCTTGTGCTATGTATTCTCATTCCCTTGGCTACCTTCCCGTTCGTAAGGCTGGAATGTCGGAACGGAGAGGTATCCTACTGCTTAAATGCATGTGTTAGTGGGCATATGACGACGTTGTGGGGAGTTGAACGCTATGCGTTGATCGACCCGGCCGTCAAATGTTGTATACTTGCGAGGTGGTGTTATTTGCATGTAGCGTACCGCTTGTTATGTGGATAGAGCTCTTTTCCGCCTCTTTCGTGAATGTTTGCTACCGAATTTGGGGTACTCGGCGTCATATGATTGACCGAGTCTTGGATGCGAAACGTTTATCGCATGTCGAACTGGAAAATGCGATTCCGGGATTCTGGCCAGATGGTTTAGACTAGGACCGTATTATTATCGTCGTCCTACCGGAGGAAATTAGTGTACATATACGAAATGTGATCGTGTAATGCGTTAACAGGAATGCTTAATCCCCTGGATGCCTTTTAATCCTACTTGCCGACTGTACACGATGCTAGTGCGTTTCATTTACCCTGAGATATGTCGTCTTGTGTCGTTCTTGAATGCGTGATTTCATGATATTGTTCATGGTCACTGCATGATTGGATACTGTCTTTGTCATGGTTCGTGAATGGATGATAATATGTTGGAATTGTGTAATCATCGCATGACTTGACTGGTTTGTCTGTCGAGTCTCAATCTTATCAATCTTATACCGCTAACGGTGAGATGTAAGCCCTAGTGAGCGTATTCGATTGCCTAAGAGTGTCTTTCCGAGTCTTGGAATAACATGATG
>JAIUZE010021854.1:0-17659 GCA_022085475.1 Heliosperma pusillum | reverse complement strand
GCAAACCCTATCCTAAAAAGAAAAGAATTGTCAAACAGATATGGGTTAGGAAGGATCAAATACATAGAGTCACTAACCACAAAGGACCCAACTTAGCGTGGGTACCTAAAAGCTGTATTTGATTTCCTTGCAGATAATAGTGAAAGAAAACAATCTATGGTATCTCGACAGTGGATGTTCGAGACACATGACTGGAAACAAGAATTTATTTCTTTCACTAGAACCCTTCAACGGTGGCAAGGTCACCTTTGGAGACAACAAGAAGGGCAACATAATTAGTGTAGGTAAGATTGGTATATCTTCTTCACATGCTATCAACAACGTATACCTGGTAGATGGCCTTAAGCATAACTTGCTAAGTATCTCTCAACTATGTGACAAAGGCAACAAAGTCGTTTTTCATTCAAATATTTGTCGTATCATAGTTGAAGGAACTAGCAATGTTATCTTAGAAGGTCTACGTAAACGGAACGTGTATATGATTGATTTAAACAAAGTCACTACAAGTTCCTTTACGTGCATGAAAGTCACTGTGCATGATTCATGCTTGTGGCACAAGAGGTTTGCACACATCAGTCCAACGATTTTAAAGAAACTCAAGTCTTGGGATTTAGTTGAGGGTCTACCCTCAATCAAATTCGAACCAGAAAAGATGTGTGACTCATGTGCCCGTTGTAAACAAGTTAGATCTTCATTCAAACCGAAACGAGTAGTAAGTACAGAGCGTCCACTTGAGTTGGTACACATGGATCTATGTGGACCTATGAAAGTTAGAAGCCGCGGTGGATCAAGGTACGTATTCGTCCTAGTCGACGACTACTCCAGGTATGTATGGCCTATCTTTCTCTTTACTAAAGATGAAACTTTCGATGAGTTTGTGGTACTAATGAAGGTCGCCCAAAACAAGTATGATAAAAAGTTAGTTTCTATTCGTACGGATCATGGCACCGAATTTGATAATAAAGCTTTTATAGAATATTGTAGGGAGAATGGTGTAGGACATAACTTTTCTGCACCACGAACCCCACAACAAAATGGTGTCGTGGAACGTATGAATAGAACATTAGAGGACATGGCCCGCACTATGCTTTTGTGTAGTGGCCTTCATAAGAGCTTTTGGGCAGAAGCCATAAGTACTGCATGCTATGTGCACAATAGAGCTATGATTAGACCTATTCTCAAAAAGACTCCCTATGAACTTTTAAGAGGGAGAAACCCCAATATAGCTCACCTTCGTTGCTTCGGGAGTAAATGTTTTGTCCATAATAATGGAAAAAGTAATTTGAGCAAATTCGATCCACGAAGTGACGAAGCTGTGTTTGTTGGCTATTCTAATCATAGTAAAGCTTTTAAAGTTTTTAACAAAAGAACGTTGTGCATAGAAGAAAGTGTTCAAGTTGTATTTGATGAAGATAATGTGCCTGAGCAAGTTGAACAGAATGAAGAAGAAGACATGAATGATCCAGACTTTCGCCTTTCAAGAGATGACGCGCCAGACAATAATGAAGAAGTTATTGAAGGAATCAATGATGAACTTGATAAATCCGCAAATGACCTTGAACAGAGAACTGAGACAATTGTTGATGATACGAATGTCTCTTCTCAAAACAAGGAAAAAGAAACTGAAGTTATAGCTGATGATGCTATAACTTTAAACCAGAACCAAGATGGTGTAACTGAAGTTGTACCAACTTCAGCTATAACCCCAGAGTCCAGCTCAGAGGGAACCAATCTTGATTCGGAATCATTTGAGGAAAGTGATAGTTCATCAGATGATGATGAGCCTAGGAACTCTAAGAAATGGAAATATATGAGTTCTCATCCTATGGATAGTATCCTAGGAAGTTTGAATAAGGGAGTTCAAACGAGGCGAACATTCAATAACTTTTGTTCATTCTATTCTTTTCTGTCTACCATAGAGCCCACCAACATCAAGGAAGCTCTTGCAGAATCCGACTGGATTGTGGCTATGCAAGAGGAGCTTCAACAGTTTGAACGCAATAAAGTATGGCACCTTGTGCCACGACCTCCTAATCGAACTGTGATTGGTACTCGATGGGTATTTAGAAATAAATTGGATGATTCAGGAGTCATAGTTCGTAACAAGGCTCGATTGGTTGTTCAAGGTTATAATCAACAAGAAGGGATTGATTATGACGAGACATTCGCTCCAGTAGCAAGACTTGAAGCTATTCGCTTGCTCATCGCCTTCGCAGCTCATAAAGGAATGAAATTATTCCAAATGCACGTTAAGACTGCATTTCTTAACGGTTATTTGGAAGAAGAGGTTTTTGTTGAACAACCTCCTGGATTTTTGAATAGCAAGTTTCAAAACCACGTTTTTAAACTCGATAAAGCTTTATATGGTTTGAAACAAGCGCCTAGGGCTTGGTACGACAGATTGTCACAATTTTTATTACAAAACAATTTTAAAAGAGGATCTGTCGACAAAACCCTATTTCTAAAATCCGAGGGTTCTGATTTACTTGTTGCTCAAATTTATGTAGACGATATTATTTTTGGTTCTACTAACAATAAATTGTGCCAGTATTTTTCAGATCTTATGACCTCAGAATTTGAAATGAGCATGATGGGAGAATTGAAATTCTTCCTAGGACTGCAGATTCAACAAACCAAAGAAGGCATAAAGATTCACCAACAAAAATATGTCAAGGAGCTAATCATAAAATTTGGTATGGAGAACGCTCATCCAATGGACACACCTATGGTAACTGATAAAAAGTTGACCTTGGACGAAAATGGTAAGTCCGTAGATGAGACTACATATCGAGGTATGATTGGTTCTTTATTATATTTAACTGTAAGTAGACCTGACATTATGTTCAGCGTATGTGTCTGTGCTAGATTTCAATCATGTCCTAAGGAATCACATATGATTGCAGTTAAACGTATCTTGAGATATTTAATTGGTACATCTAATTTATATTTGTGGTATCCACTTGAGTGTAATTTCGATCTAGTAGGATATTCAGATGCAGATTATGCAGGATGTTCCCTAGATAGAAAAAGTACCTCTGGATTTGCTACGTTTGTTGGACCTTGCATAATTACTTGGGGCTCAAAGAACCAAAATTCGGTTGCGTTATCTACTGCAGAAGCCGAATATATCGCTGCAGGACTGGTATGTTCTCAACTACTTTGGTTAAAGCAACAACTATGTGATTATGGTGTTAATGTTGGTTGTATGCCCGTTTTCTGTGATAATACGAGTGCTATTGTTATTTCTAACAACCCAGCTCAGCATTCTCGTACTAAGCATATAGACATTAGACATCATTTTTTGCGTGACCATGTAGAAAAGGGCAACATTAAACTCGAATTTTGTAGTACTGACAATCAATGGGCTGACATTTTAACAAAGGCGTTAGCGAGAAGACGTTTTGAGATTTTGCGGTTGGAAATTGGTTTAATCGGTAGCAATTAAATTCATCTTATTTATTTTGTGAACCTGCGTGACTGGCTAGATTAAGACGAGATTATATGACTGTGTCCGCATATTTCATTGCTAGTATATTTGTGTTTAATATAATATATTTTACGTGAGTATCTTGCATATTTAGTGTCTTATGGAAATTGAATTATGAACCACATACTTGCCAAATATCTATCTTATTCACTTTCCAAAATTGAGCCAAATTCTACCCATGTGTCCTATACTAGCCGAAATTCTCAAACAAATATAACGTTTCCATATCTTTTTATTTACCAAATTCTATCCTTACCATATCCCAACAAAAATAACCACCCAAGACTATTTTCCTACCCAAATTCAAAATAAAAAAAAAAAAAAAAAAAAAGGGAAATAACACAATTGGGGCCGGCACACCATGTGCCCAAGTACAAAAGCTACCCTACCTCTTACACAATCATAATTACCCTCTTCCACCTATTACTTTTACCTCTTCAATACTCAACCAACTTTTACTACCCTCTTCATCAATCTCACGGCTCCCACACACAAACACCCAAACCTTCAACCTTCATCAATGGCTTCCACTAGATCAAAACTTTCCAAAAATCCAAACCCAAAAACTCCCAAGCCAAGTATGCCTAAAAATACCTCTTCTCCTCCTACACAACCATCACCCAACCAAAACCAAACCGAGTCGGGTGCGGGTCTTGAGGGTACGAAAAGAAGACGGTTAAATAAAGGCAAAGGTAGAGTCCAAGAAGAACCTTCGGTCGAAACAACTGACACGGTACCCGAGGCATGTACACGGGTCACCCTCCGTGATTTTTCGCCTCAAGAAACATCTTCGGGGATTGATAAACTCCATCTTACAAAAGACGAAAGAAAACTTGTGAACTGGGTTGCTCAATATGGAATACACGGTGGTCGGTATTATCCTAAGGCTTGGTGTGACAAGTATAGGGCTTTGGGATTCTTTTCTGATTTTCTGAATTTCCAAGAATGGGAAACGGTGGCTCAGTTTTCGGGACCGGTGTATCCGATTGAGGTAATTCAGTTCTTTTCTTCTGTTTCTTTAGACAATGGAGTGTTGCATGCCGTCACAAATGGCCGTTCAGTTTCGATTTCCGTGACGGACTTTTGTACTCTGTTTTCGGTTCCTCATGATGGAATCAAAATCAATCCGAGTACGTCATGGGAGGAACTGACGGACATGGCTAAGCTGGAGGTTAAGCAGTATTTTGATGTTGGGGCGACGGTGTCGAGTTGCGTGTTGGCTGGTAGTGTGTCTCCTAAACTGAAATTTTTGCTGAATTTTTTATGGAATACCGTGATTCCGCGACGGGGCGGACGTGATAAAATTGCATGCTATGAGATGTTGGTCGTTAAGCATTGGTTGGAAGGAAACCGGGTTAATTTACCTTCTCTTGTCTTTAATCGTATTTCACAAACCGCTTTCTCGGTGACCGAAGACAAAATTTACTCTACTCTTGATTTGCCGTATGGCATGTGGTTGTCACGGCTCCTAGAGTCGAAGGGAGTTGTTAATATGAACAATTATGGGGTCGCCGTAAAAGATGAAATGTGTGATACATTCTTGAAGTTTATGAAGCTTGATGCTAATGGTCCGGAGTTGTTGTTTTTAGTCAAGGGAGGTTCGGTTGGTTTGCAGTCGGGAGGGGCTGATTTTTCCGGGATTGAGTCAAAATTGGATATGTTCATTGGTAGTATCATGGAGCGCTTGGATGCACAGGATAAGAAAATTGAGACGGTATTGGATACGGTTGTTCAAGCCGTAGCAATGGGCTCTTCAAACTCAACCCGTGACCAAGGTGGGTCGGGTGTGAGTCATGAGATGAGGACATGGATGGATGGTGTGGATGATCGCCTTGCTAAGTTGGAACGCAACATTATCGATTGTAAGCAAGAAGCGTATCGGCAAAGGGATAGGATGACATTCTTGGTGAGCCAAGGCGGGTCGTTGGTTAAGAGCGGGACGGATATGCGTGAGGGGATGCGGACCATATATGATGCAACGGAGGCTCTCTCGTTGAAAGTTCGGAACTTTGACGTTTGCCTCACCGCTTAAGCTACTCATGTGTCTTCTTGCCTTGACCGTCTTTCCACTCTTGAGTACCGCACTAGGCCCGGTTATAAAGCACCCTAGCCTTATCCACTTACCCAAAATGCCTTGCTTTTCTATCCTTGGTTGTTTAACTCTTAAAACTACTAATCCTATTCGGCCCATTTTGGCTTATTTTGACATTGTTCTATTCGGCCCAATGGCACTTAACAATATCTTTTGTGGTTTGTAGTTTTAATTAACATTTACATTTTAATTTTGCTTGATATATATCATTTTATATTGCGTATTTTGCATATCTATTTCTTGCCTTGACATGTGTTATTCTAGTCGTTTCATGTCTTTGTTCTTGTCTTTTCAATGATGCCAAGAGGGGGAAGAAATGATATGATTTGAGTCTTTGCTTAAGATTGCTCCTTGTCAAGACTCGTTATCTCTGAAATTCTCTCAAGCTATAACTTTGGCTAAGTTGTTTTGTTCTTGCGATCAAAGTTGCTATAACTTTGGAGTGCTTTGTTGAGGGGGAACCATACTTAGTCACATTGTTAAGAAGAACTCTTGAGGAAATCATATGAGACTTGTCATCATCAAAAAGGGGGAATTTGTTGGACCAGTTTCATAGTTTTGATAATGACATGTGTTTACGTAATAATATGTTTTACTCGATATATCATATGCGTGTAATTGTATGCTTTAGTCTTATTATAGCTAGCAACAATTATAAAAAGAAAGATCAAAGTTAGACATAACTTTGATAAAATCTGTGAGACAAAGTTATAACAACTTCAGGAATAACTTTGGAAGTGAACATGGAAGTTATAGCTAATCAGGCATAACTTTAAAGAAAATCGCTTCAAACAAGATCTACATCAAACTACACAAGACTCGAGATGGAGGGTCTTTGTGATCAAGATGAAGAGATGATCCGTATACTGAAGATCTTTGTGAAGATTAGATATTATAGGTCGTCATTCGGTAACTATTCCATTCGAGAGATTTTATGTTCAAAAGTTATAGCTTTAGCTATGACTTCTGGGGGGGCTTTTTTTGTTTTTTGGTGGGTCCTTTTTCTCTTATTGGGGTGATACAAATATTGATGATGATTTGTGAAAAAAATGTTTTGAAATGTTTTCAAAAGTGAAAGGGTTGTATTTTATATTATCCAATTATTTTATAGAAATATATTATGAGATTCTATTGGTTAGTAATACAACTTCTGGGTGTCATGCTACCTAGGGTTCTAATATATCTATTCAATTGTTGTCTTCAACTAATTAGCCCACCTAGTGTTTGAGCCACTAGGTGGTTTCGTGTAACCAAGGGATTGTGCCCACCTAGGGTTGAGTGCCCCTAGGGTTTCGGAGACTAGAGGATTTCGGCCAACATCTAGGTTGTTCCTTAGTTTACCTCCTATAGGATTCACTATATCTTTACAACAATATTTTGAGATATTAAGATAAATATATTTCTATAAGATAAAAACCCAAATAAATTTGAGATAAAGATATTTCTCAAAAGATAAACAAATATTAATTATGAAAGATAAGTATCTTTATAAATATTATACTAGGGTTTTAGATCTTAATATGATTCTCATACTATAAATACTCATTCACATACAATTTGTAAAACACACGAAAATTACACTACGCATTCACACGGACTATATTTACTTGTGTTGATTTTTCAAAATCGTTTTAAAGCAAACCTTTGAGCAAATATTTATTATTTTTAGAGTTTGTTTTTCAAAAGAGTCGTGCATCAATTATTATCAATCGCTTGAGTGAAATACGTTATTGAATAATAGTACATCATTATAAGCTTACAATTCTTTAACGGGAATCTGTGTGAGTTATATTGTACTTTCTTATTAGCGTAAGATAGTATAGGGTATTTAGCGATACTCATCTGAGTTATAATCATAGTGTTGATTATACGAGTGGGGTGGTAATTTTTGTAATCCGTAGAAAGGTACTAAAAATTATTAATCGAGAATAGTGGACGTAGGTTTCAACGTGTGAAACGGAACCACTTCAAAAATCGTGTGCCTCTCTCTTATCTCTTTACTTTTCGTTTTATTTAGTTATTCGCGCTACTTGATTAATTCATAGTTGGATTTTACTTCATAATATCAAATAATTAATTGCATATCATTAAATCGAAAAAGTGGGGCTAGTTTTTAATACCCAATTCCCCCCCCCCCCCCCCTCTTTCGTATTCGATCAATAGACTCTACAGTTATGCTTCAGATCTGAGTAGATGTGTTGATAAACACGAGTTGAAACTACATGGATTGAAAAGTCATGATTGTCACGTGTTTATGGAGCGTTTACTTCCAGTGGCTTTAAGGCACCTTCTCCCGAAGAATGAGTGGGATGCAATAACTGAGATTAGCCAATTTTTCAGAGATTTGTGTACTTCATCGATATAAGTTGAAAAAATAACTAGTCTCGAGAACAATATTGCCGAAATCATTTGCAAGTTAGAGAAGATATTTCCACCTTCATTTTTTAACTCAATGGAGCATTTACCAATTCATTTGCCGTATGAATTGAAAATGGGTGGTCCAGTGCAATATAGGTGGATGTATCCTTTTAAGAGGTAATTAATTCAACAAATATCCAATTTACTTACTTTAATTTCATTCGATCCTAACTAACTTTTTTATATGTTCTTAAATCATTTGAAAAAAAAGATTGGAAATAAAGCTCGTGTTGAAGGTTTCTATATGCAACGCGTATTTGCTTGAAAAAATTTCCAATTTCTGTACCTTTTATTTTGAAGAAAACGTAGACACAAAAGCCAAGAATCTCGACCTAGGCTTGAAAGAGCCTACGTATTCTACCTTACCCGAGATTTTTCAAGATCACGAGGGTATTAGTTCTGGAAAGTGTCATGAAAGATTTTTAGAGAACAACGAATATGAACGTGCACACTTATATGTTGTATCTAACTGTGATTTAGATGAATTGAAGCATAACGAAGTGTAAGTAAAAAATCGATCTTTGGTACTTTAATTATTAAGAATTATAACAACATCTTAAAAACTATTACTTAATTCGACATTATTTATAATGAATATAGGATGTTTGAAAATTATATCAATAACATAATATCCCCAATTTCTCACTGCCGGGGATATTTGGAACAAATTTGACACAAGATTTCCCAAGTGGTTTAGAGGTCAAGTAAGTACATACTAACACCAGATTACTCTTTTTTTATTATTATACCTGAAAGTATTATAATTTGATAATAATTTAACAATGATAGATAAACAATTTAAAAGATCCAGTGCTCATTGTTTTAGCACATGGTCCTTCGAAAATGGTGCGAACATGGAAACGTTATTTCATTAATGGCTACAAATTTCGCACTTTCAAAGATGGGAAAGATTTGGAAAAATGTACAATTAATAAAATGGAGTATGTGTAAGTTCGACTGAGGGAGCTGACTACTATAGAACACTCAATGAAGTTGTTAAATTGTCGTACACAGGCGAAAAAAGCACATATAATGTTATTTTATTCAAATGTGATTGGATAGATAATTCTGAAAAAGGAATTCCCATTGCATCTCTAATATTTACCCCAAAATATGATCCTCCAATCATTCCTCTTTCATTTGTCTCTTTCCAACTCATAATTCCCATGCAATTCATTTCATGAAATCATAAATATCATTCCATTTACGCTATTCTATTGCTTCAATTACTCCTTTGCTTTACTAATTCGCTATTTATACTTCTTCAATTCACAACAATTACAAGTACTTATTATCTCAAAGATTTGCTTTCACTATCTAGTCTCCCAATAACGCGACTACCTTCTTGTTACCTTAAGATTCCAAACTCAACAACACGTGGCCTTAGTCTCTTAATCATACGCAATAATAATTTCTTTATCACACTATTTTCCTTCATTCGCTACTAATTCACCCAAACAAATAACGAAACTCATCATATATTATTATTATCTATCCTTAGCATACATCAAAACGATGCTTACCTCATATCATAGTTCCCATAATATTTCATCTCCACAATTGTCTCTTATTTATCCGGAATTCCACCAAAACAATAACATCTAAGTCCTATTTACACATCAACCGGACTATGCTATCTAGGTACCATCATCATTACATTCTTCTATATCGGTCATCATCACATATATCCTTAATCAACTCAAACATCCCTATTTTCCTCTATATCTTAAACATATTCTCCTTTATAACCATTCATATCTGTTTTCTCAATCCTCAATTCATACATTACCATTCTCTTTTTATCATTTGATCATATTAACACACACGCCTTTATATATATTGCTCAATAGACAACATTATTACGCATCTCATATCACAAAACCGATTCCATCTATCTCAAAAGGCTCATAAATCTATTCATTTTAATTATATATCACCACATGGACCTCTATTTGAAAACCATGCTATCATAGAAGGCAATTCTCACTTATTGAACCCTTTAAACTCAATCCCCAAGATGACACTTTCTTACCCATATTCAAAATATGGAACAACTTAGTACATATCTTAACACAACAATACATTAACAAAAAAATGTCACGATTCACCCGCCGTGGCGAAGCCACTCGATCGAGTGCAAGACACTCGGTCGAATACAAGACACTCGGTCGAATACAAGACACTCGGTCGAGTACACACTATACTCGGTCGAGTAAGACGCACTCGGTCGAGTACACATTGTACTCGGTCGAGTAAAAGCTCCTATAACCATCCAGAAATAAAAGTTTAAGGCACTCGGTCAAGTGCAAGGTACAGTCGGTCAAGTACTCTTCACTCGGCCGAGTGCGACGGATTTCTCAGCAATGACCAGTTTTCGTAAAACGGACATATCTCCCTCAATTCTAAGTCAATTTCGTCTCACGACCTACCGTTAGAACCGTAACAGGACAGGCTATCACCTCCACTTCGAATTACATCAATATCATTTCTAGAACTTAAGTTACAATAGTTAAAATACAAACCTTTGATAATCAAACTTCATACAATTCAAATTTTTGTTACCAAAACAAAATTACAATCCTTCAACATACCCCATATCACATAAAAGACCATAGTGCACAACCATTTATATGTTATCATCATCTCAACATATCAATATCAATTAGCTCCAACTCATACTCCATTGAAACATGCCACATTTCATACATAGTTTTCATATTCGTCATGCAATTCAATTCTTTCATATGTATATATATATATATATATATATATATATATATATATATATATATATATATATATATAGGGTCAGGATCTGGTGAGAACCACTAGTATAATGAGAACTGTGAGAACTATTTACAGCCCTTAGATCTTATAATATAAACAGCTTAGATTAAGTAACCAAACACTTCACCTAACGTCCAATTTTCTCTCTCCCGTCCCCAAACCTTTCAATCTCATTCATTTTCCAAAATTTCTTTCTCACTCATAATTCTTTCTCTCTCTTCGACATTAGTCCATCACGCCCATTCTTTCTCGCTCCCACCCCAAAACCTTTCTCTCTCCCGTTCGATCGTCACATAAAGGACGACAAGCACTTCGACGATCAAGCACTTCGACGATTAAACCGTTAAAAGCTTCTCCATCCATGGATACTGTTAATTCGAGGTAAACATTCGAAATTGATGATAAAATTTTGTGAAATTAGGGTTTATATTGTTATCTAATTGTATTTTTTTTTAATTTTTTTTTATTAAATTAGTTGAATTAATGGTTTTATTATTGCGCTAAAATGGTAATTATTATTATGTTTGTGAAATTAGGGTTTGGTGAATTATATTGGGTCAATTGAGAAATTATGGTTGTTGATTTTGATAAATTACCTAAATTTGTTGAAATCATGAATTTGGGGAGTCAATTAGATAATTATGTGCATCTAATTTGTATTAGGTGCATCAAAATCTGGGTTTTATCAATGTAGTAATTTTCTGATATGCATCAAACTCGTTCATTATTTAATTTTTGATGTTTCTTGTTGTAGGAATGTGAGTGACATTGTATCATATACTTCTTCAAATGTAATTACAAGTCAAGTAGTGAGTGTAGAAGCTAATGCATCTCAATCCGTATCTGAAATATCTGCAATTGCAGTTGAGGTTTCTGTACCTGTGACTTCTGATGTTATTCAAGGTACAATTTTGTTCTACCTCATTAGTTTTTTCATATTTCATGCATGTACTGGGTTTTTCCATGCACATGTGTCGTTTTTCCATGCACCTATAAGTCAAGTGTTAAGAAAACTGAGCTATACATGTGTTGTATATCTGTAATTCATCTTCTTATGTATCCCTCATCATTTTAATTCTACTTTATTTCATCACATATGCAGACAACGTAGCAGAGGAAGTAGTAGATGAAGAGGAGGCAGAAGGTTCTTCAAGCAACATGAATCGTACTTTTGATTGTCCTATCCATCTTAAGCCTAGTATTGGTGATGTGGTCGTTATACACAAAAAATAAAACCTAAGTCTACTAACTAAGAAGATAGCGGAAGTAGGGTCGATCTCCACAGGGAGGCAACTAATTAACTGAAATCTAAATCTGCAAGTAACAAACTGGGGGTTTTCAAATTGTTTTAAACTAAGCTAAATAAGATTAAAGGAAGAGAAGTAAAAGATAGAAATAAATAAGAAATAAATCAGATAAGAGAGAAATATGCTAGGATTCGGTCTACTGCAGTATCAGCATCTATGGGTCAACTAAGTCAGTCAATCTTATTAATGAGAAGAACAATGGTTTTCTCCTCTCGGTCTCAAACCGCCCTAGGGATTTTCCTAATTAACTCTCGTCCTCTTAGGAGTCACCTATCAATTCTAAGCAAGCCTTCCCTTCCAATCTCTCGATCCAGGTCGGGGTTAACTACCTAGCCTAGTCTCCTGCGTGCACTCATTCGACTAGACCTCAATTAAATTGCTTAAACTGATTCTCACGACTAACTAAAATAATCTATCCTAACATGCCTCTACTACAGTTTCCCTCATCCCAACATACAAGAGAATTAGCTACTCATATTACTAACGATGCTAACTAAGACGATTAAACATATGACGATAGACATAATAAAATCGCAATTAACAAGCATGACAATAATAAAGCAGTAATTAAGAAGAGTAAACAGTAATTAAGACTAAAGGTATAGAAGTAAAGAGAGAAAAGAAGAAAGGAGTTTACAATCTTAGCAATCCGGCGTAAAGAACAAATCCTACGTCGATAAACCCGAATGCAAACCAAAGATAAAGTTCAGAAACTAATGAAAGATTATTGCTAATGATTCCGAACCCTAATGGTTCTGAGTCCTAATGACTCCCCGAATCTGAATTCCATGATGTAAATAAGAGTTTATATAATACAAAACACAACTCTTAAACCCTAATTAAGCTACGGACTTAAGGCCCATGATAGATTCTACTCGATCGAGGGAAATAACCACTCGATCGAGGACTTTATTGGAGGAAATCACTCGATCGAGTAACAATTCTACTCGATCGAGCAACTTTTCAGCAGCAACCACTCGATCGAGCACAGGACAGCTCGATCGAGGTCTTTTCTCTTCAACGCTCCTCGATCGACCAAATATATAATCGATCGAGGTCTTTTGGCCTATCGTGCAGTGTTGGACATGGCTTTGGACTTGATTGCGAGCGGGTTCACGCTTTCCCATGCAAGAGCTTCTGTTCCGTTCCTTCCATTCTCCTAAATGCATGCAAAGTGGACTGTTTCGGCTCGGTTTCTGCTACTATGCAGCTTGTACCTACAAAATAGTAATGAAAGTACAAAGTAGCCAAATAGGGGCATATAGTGATATAATATCACTTAAATGACATAGAAATGCGTGCATAAATGGACTAGAAAGTCTATATAAAATACACGCATCAAACTTCCCCAAACTAAACCTTTGCTTGTCCTCAAGCAAACTAAATGCAGCTATATGGAACAAAATAAACCTAGGGGAATGGAGCAAGTCTCAGAGCTAACTACAAGTCAATATTAAACAGTTTAATGCACTCGATCAATCGCTACAAAGCTTAATACGAAAGTGAACGAATTTATACAATCTTGGAGATAAATTAAACTTTCGACCTTGCAAGACTCAACCAAATTCGGACTCTCACGGGTCACTCTTCTCTCAACAAGCAAATGGTAAGTAAATATGTATAAGAAAGAGAGAAGAAAATATAGTCACTCACCTAGACTACGACCGACACAACATGCATTGCTAACTAATATGAAAGATGATTTCAAGCACCGTACACACGCATAACCACCGTTCAAGGACAATCACGTGCCGAACATTTGCAAAAATATGGATATGTGAGGCTAATTGGTAAGAAGGGGCAAAACAAATAATGGAAATGTGAGGGTAAATAGCCAAGCTAGTTCCTAACAAAACCGCAATAGAACTCGTTCCATTCTTCCAACTATCAAAATTAAGCTCGATGCCTTACCAAATCTAGGCATAAACAACACAAATCCCAAATAACACCTCAACAAAATAATGATAAGCACAGGAGGTGTAAACAACAAAACTTCAGCCAATTATTTTTTCAATATATATTTTCATTTTTTTCCATTTTCTTTTCTTTTCTTTTCTTTTTCTTTTTCTTTTTTGGCTGACTGAGGAAAGACCTCTCGATCGAGCATAATAAATCACTCGATCGAGGCACAAAAACACAAACTCTGCTCGATCGAGCTAAACAAACTGCTCGATCGAGGCACTATTCTTACTTCTCTTCTTTTTCTCGCAAATACCCACTCCAATCAATGAAACGAGCCAAAACTGACACAACGGTAGAATATACCTCGACTACTAAACTAGCTCGGCAAAGGTAGGCTCAGTTTAGGATGTAGCTAAGGGCAACAGGCAGATATGGCTTATGTGGAGTTAATGGGGTAAAATGAGGAAAAAGGGAGATGCAAAAATTCTCAAAACACGTAATACCGACCACAAACCAATGCGTGCAGGCAATAAGAAATCAAAATTCATATACAAGCAAATGACACGAGATGTGGGGAGTAACTACTCTCATTCCTAGATGAACTGGTCATGGATGTCACCAGTTATAGGCTCTAAAATCTCAGAATATATAAGTAGTTTGCCAAAAATGTTGAGTCAAGTCTAATAATCAAATTTAAATTCCAAGACAAAATTCAATAGTTCACTATTTCGATTTTACTAAATAACTCAAGAAAGGTGCAAAAAATAGCAAAAAAATAAACTTGTAGTGCAATTTCATCATGAACAAGACTCCAATCCGACTCAACTAAATGCAAAAATAAACGTGATATTTTTGATTTTTTCAAATTTTTTCTAATTAACATGAATTGTAAACGTGAATGCAATACAAATGCAAATGCAGACGCAAAAGGATGTAAAACACTTCCCCAAACCAAAACAGACAATGTCCTCATTGGCTATAGCATAACAGCATATACGGGAAAGGGAAAAAAAACAACCTAATACATGTTCCTAAGGAATGAAATATATATGAAGAATGGAAAAACTAAACAGAATAACTCACAAAACAAAGGCTTCCCCAAACCAGCATCAAACTGGGGGTCGATCGAGTAGAAATTTCACTCGATCGAGCAACTTTTCCAGGCATTACCGCTCGATCGAGTAGAAATTCCACTCGATCGAGAGCTTTTTCAGTCAGGGTTGCTCATTCGAGCAGTTCGCTTTACTCGATCGAGTACTCGCTTGATAGCACAGCCTCGACTTTGGGCAATTGTTCTCCGCTTCTTCTCCTGCAAAACCGATGCCAACCGATGCCCAGAAAATAATACCAACAGAAAGTCTAGCAAGAGAAATAAATTGTCTAATGAAAATGCGATAAATTGTTTGTTACAAATTGCACGGGGTTGCAAACCCGGCTAGTAACCAAATAGTTCCGTGACAAGGCCACCGTCAGGCCTTTGACTTACGGAAGTACCCTCAGCTGTGGTAATTTCTGACTTCTTTTTCCACAATCCCTGGGGTATACGTGCAGCGGTGGGCTCGGAATGACTAACAATGTTAGGCATCTTCGCTGTCACGGTAGTCTCAACAGTCGAATCTTCCATGAAAATAAAACTGTCGAAGACGGAATCAGGAGTACTCAAGTCTTCCTCCTGAAGAGTCTTATCTATCCTTCTCTACCTGCGCATACACAACTAGAGAGAAAAGATAAGAACAGTCTTAAGGAATTTAGAAATTCCTTAAGACGAGACAGAAATAAATAACAGAAAATTAAATTGCCTCCCCGGCAACGGCGCCAAAATTTGATGTGGTCGTTATACACCAAAAATAAAACCTAAGTCTACTAACTAAGAAGATAGCGGAAGTAGGGTCGATCTCCACAGGGAGGAAACTAATTAACTGAAATCTAAATCTGCAAGTAACAATCTGGGGGTTTTGAAATTGTTTTAAACTAAGCTAAATAAGATTAAAGGAAGAGAAGTAAAAGATAGAAATAAATAAGAAATAAATCAGATAAGAGAGAAATATGCTAGGATTCGGTCTACTGCAGTATCAACATCTATGGGTCAACTAAGTCAGTCAATCTTATTAATGAGAAGAGCAATGGTTTTCTCCTCTCGGTCTCAAACCGCCCTAGGGATTTTCCTAATTAACTCTCGTCCTCTTAGGAGTCACCTATCAATTCTAAGCAAGCCTTCCCTTCCAATCTCTCGATCCATGTCGGGGTTAACTACCTAGTCTAGTCTCCTGCGTGCACTCATTCGACTAAACCTCAATTAAATTGCTTAAACTGATTCTCACGACTAACTAAAATAATCTCTCCTAACATGCCTCTACTACAGTTTCCCTCATCCCAACATACAAGAGAATTAGCTACTTATGTTATTAACGATGCTAACTAAGACGATTAAACATATGACGATAGACATAATAAAATCGCAATTAACAAGCATGACAATAATAAAGCAGTAATTAAGAAGAGAAAACAGTAATTAAGACTAAAGGTTAAGAAGTAAAGAGAGAAAAGAAGAAAGGAGTTTACAATCTTAGCAAATCCGGCGTAAAGAACAAATCCTACGTCGATAAACCCGAATGCAAACCAAAGATTAAAAGTTCAGAAAACTAAAGGAAGATTAATGTCTATGATTCCGAACCCTAATGGTTCTGAGTCCTAATGACTCCGAATAATTCCTAATGACGTAAATAAGAGTTTATATAATGCAAAACACGACTCTTAAACCCTAATTAAGCTATGGACTTAAGGCCCATGATAGATTCTACTCGATCGAGGGAAATAACCACTCGATCGAGGACTTTATTGGAGGAAATCACTCGATCAAGTAACAATTCTACTCGATCGAGCAACTTTTCAGCAGCTACTTACTCGATCGAGCACATGACAGCTCGATCGAGGTCTTTTCTCTTCAACGCTCCTCGATCGACCAAATATATAATCGATCGAGGTCTTTTGGCCTATCGTGCAGTGTTAGACATGGCTTTGGACTTGATTGCGAGCGGTTTCACGCTTCCCCATGCAAGAGCTTCTGTTCCGTTCCTTCCATTCTCCTAAATGCATGCAAAGTGGACTGTTTTGGCTCGGTTTTCGCTACTACGCAGCTTGTACCTACAAAATAGTAATGAAAGTACAAAGTAGCCAAATAGGGGCATATGGTGATATAATATCACTTAAATGACATAGAAATGCGTGTATAAATGGACTAGAAAGGACTAGAAAAGTCTATATAAAATACACGCATCAAGCTCGTATCTTCTTTCATACTCAGATATCTTCATAACTCTACTATCTGCTTTATCTCTTTCTTGACCTCGTTATTTTCAGCGTTCCTTTCTTGTAATCGCATGTCTGATAATTCACATGTTCTCCTTGAGATTTCTTATCGTTTCCTATCTCGTTGCTCCTTCATCTTTTCTCTAGTGGATTGGATATTCCGTTTGTAAGGCTCAGAGAATAATTGTAAAGTATTTTGGGGATTCTTTAGTTAGAATATGTGTATTTGAATTTAGCAAATTTCATGTTGCTTTTGATCATGGAAAATAGGACTTAAGCGCTAGGATGAATCCTAATAGTGATAATGTATCATCTCTTAATGGTTTTAGATTTGGAGCTTGGTATTGTAGTGTCATT
>JAIUZE010021852.1:0-25746 GCA_022085475.1 Heliosperma pusillum | reverse complement strand
CCCGAGTCTATCTATAGCATGATGGTTACGGATTGTACTTCATATACTCTTATCATTATATATTTAATTGCCTATCTATCCTTATCGTATTTCACATGTATATCTATATATGCATGCTTCTACTTTTGTATTTCCTTCTATGTACGTTTAATGTGATATGGCTGGGAGAACCCGGAGTTACTCCCCACTGACTGTGGCGTTCATGTTTTTCATGGATGAACAGGTTGCTTGATTTGGATGGCTTTTTGCTTATGCTATTTTGGGTTCGGGTGTGAGCTAGCGGGCGTTGTCCCTGGAAGATTCACCTCTAGTCGTTAATTAGCTAGTTTGCTAATCTCTTTGACATTGTTAACCTTTTGAGAGACCCCGTCTCTTTATTGTATTTCGTACTTAGCTTGTAATATTTTGACACTCCTCGTATTATCTATCTTGCATGTATAAAAGTTTTTAAAATACCGTATTTCCGCAATTTACTTCACATGCTTGTATGTTTTATATTTCCGCATTCGCGAGGGTTGCACAAATATGCTAAAGCAAAACTTCCGACATATGCGGAGTTTCCGAAAAAATTTGTATGGAAAGCCAATATACGTGAATGGAAGCTGCGTCGCAAAGTATTTAGTATAGGGAGAATATATCACGCGTCCCCTGGATCTGGCGAACGATACTATTTGAGGACGCTATTAAACCACGTGAAAGGTCCAACATGTTATGAAGAAATAAGGAAATTTGGTGATGTCGTACATAGCTCTTTTAAAGAAGCCTTTTACGTAAGAGGTTTACTTGATGACGATAAGGAGTACATTGATGGTATAATAGAGGCAAGTAGATGGGGAACGACAACTTATTTGAGAAACCTTTTTGTGATTCTCTTAACATCTGGCAGTGTGTCAAGGCCAGAAGAGGTCTGGGAAAAGACATGGAGCTATTTATCTGATGACATTCTACGTAAACAGCGAAGACTATTCCAAATTGAAGGTATAATTATCAAATTAGTTTTTTTTAATTCTCTCTTTCACCAGTTCAAAGCGCGTAAACATGGTTGTTAATTTGGCTATACTCAACTTAACAGCATCAATTACTGTTTTTATCAGACTTAAACCTTACTGAAGAGGAAATAAAAAACTACGCACTGATTGAAATTGAGACCTTACTCCAGAGAAACGGTAGCAGCCTCAAAAGATTCCCATCAATGGTTATTCCGAGCGAAGTACTCATGAGAGAAGCCGGTAATAGGCTACTGGCAGAGGAGCTCTGCTATGATAGAATTTCTTTGTCTGCAGAACATGCTAGGCTCTTACCATGTCTAACAGATGAGCAAACAGTTGTCTATGATGACAACATGGCTGCCGTCACTAAAGACGAAGGTGGTACCTTTTTCGTTTACGGACATGGTGGAACCGGTAAAACCTTTTTGTGGAAGACGTTATGTGCTGCTATTCGATCTAAAGGTGAGATTGTCCTGCCTGTTGCGTTAAGTGGGATTGCAGCGTTGTTGCTACCTGGAGGTAGAACCGCACATTCTAGGTTTGGCATTCCTTTGAATGTTGATGAAGACTCCACTTGCAGCAGTATAACACCAGATTCTGATTTAACAGGGCTACTCATTAAGACCAAGCTTATAATCTGGAATGAAGCGCCGATGACTAATAAATTTTGTTTTGAAGCTTTAGACAGAAGTTTGGGGGATGTTATGCGTTTTCACAATGGGCAGTATGCAGACAAACCATTTGGTGGAAAAATTGTCGTATTTGGTGGGGATTTTCGACAAATCCTGCCTGTTATACCAAAAGGAACTAGACAAGAAATTGCACATGCTGCACTAAACGCCTCCCATCTATGGCATTCATGCAATGTTTTGAAGCTCACAAAGAACATGCGACTACAGTCAGGAACCATGAGTTCAGCGGCTAATGAGATTAGAGATTTTTCAAATTGGATATTGAAAGTCGGTGATGGCGAAGCCGAAGAACCTAATGACGGTGAAGTTGATATACCAATTGAAGATGAAATCTTAATAAAGGAGGCAAGCAACCCGATATAGGCTATTGTCGAAAGCACATATCCCTCTATCCATGAAAATATGTGGAATTCTAAGTACTTTCAAGAGAGGGCGATTCTGGCTCCTACTAACGAGATAGTTGCTAAGGTTAATGATTATGTACTATCAAATATGGATGGGGATGAGAGAGTGTACTTGAGCTCCGATAGTATAAGCAAAGCGGAGGGGTACGGAAATGATCAAGCAGAGTTATACTCAACTGAGTTCTTGAATTCTATCAGATGCTCTGGTCTTCCAAATCACGAGATTACCTTAAAGATTGGGGCTCCAATAATGCTCATGAGAAACCTTGAACAGTCTGTTGGTTTGTGCAATGGAACCAGATTAGTGGTTACCAAACTCGGTATCCACATAATCCAAGCAACCATAATATCTGGCACGAACGTAGGTCACAAGGTTTTCATTCCCCCTATGAGCTTGACTCCCTCTGATACCAGTACATTGCCTATTAAGTTCCAGCGTAGGCAATTTCCAGTAATGGTTTAGTATGCAATGACCATTAACAAAAGTCAAGGACAATCACTTTCACATGTGGGGTTGTATCTTCCGAGGCCAATTTTTAGCCACGACCAACTTTACGTTGCCGTCTCCAGGGTCACTAGCAAGAAGGGGCTGAAAATTTTGATATGCGATGACGATGGCCGAACTCTTAACACCACCAAAAACGTAGTTTTCAAAGAAGTGTTCAAGAATTTATAGGATGCTATTTTTTATTCTGTTTAATTTTTACTATGTTTAATTTACTAATCCTAATTTTTTGTGTTGAATTAAATTAACCAATGAATTGGACAAGGTTTTCCTTATTTTCTAAAGGCTTTCAAAATAAGATCAATACATAATTTCCTACTGACTGTAAACAAGGGAGTACTCGGAATAGTCATGCATGGCGACGATGTCATATCATAATCGGTAAACAAAACGTTATATACGCTAATTAAGCTAATTACTTTAGTATAATTTAAATTACATATGAAATTACCTCTTATGGGTAACTGGAGGAGCAAGCTCCGGCAAAGACAAACTGATGCCAGAACCGTCACATTTGTCAAGATTTTTGTTGCTGCATGTACAATTAACTACAAGATCTTAGTAATACAATAATTATTAGATTGAGTCATTGCTGTATCCGAGCATTTTATAATACGATTTGACTTGGTTGTTTATTACTATGACTAATAATTGGAGATTATTACCTGGCTATGGCTAATTTGATATGAATTTGACCCAACACACATGGTGGTTCCATCATATGCAAGTTTATAATTACTTTCTTGATGATCCTTTGGAACAACTCTCTCATCAACCCAAAACACATGCCCTTTTGACCAATCAATTGAATCCACATATGATGGTTCCATCAATTTTCTGATCAAATAAAAAATAACCCATTAAATCAAACAAATGGCAACAATTTCTTCAGAATCAAAAATTTCATAACAATCTAAAATACCTTTTTGATAGTTTGCTGAAATAGATTTCATAACAATCTGAAGTTGTAAATGCCCTTTGAAGATAGGGATGAAATGGTATATTTGGGAGAGAGTGTTGATAGTTTGCTGAAATAGATTTGTTGTGTTTTGAAGAAGAAGACGTGCGTTGATATTGGATATTGGTGTTTGATTAGTTTGGTGAAAGTGAATGGAAGGTAAGTGGGAGAAAAGTTGATGGATCAGATGCCATTTAATTTTGTATTGTTAGTGTCTTGTGTGCTAATAGATAAGTACGAAGTATTACTTTGTACACCAAGTTGAGACGGATAATAAACGTCTTAAGTTTAATACGAGTCAAATATTAATACATACTACCACATGGTGTGAAAGAGGACAACACTTTTGACTTTTTCTCGACCAAAAATGGAACAATTTGATATGTATTTGGCCCGTCTTATACAAATTTAATCTGAATATGAAAATGGCAAATACCGTCTTATACAATTTTGACCCGTCTTATACATAAAAAAGTGCGATAGAATGAGTAATAATAACAATAAGCACTTAATCTGAATATGAAAAGTGCAACGACCGTCTTATACAAATTTAGCGCAAAACACGTTTATTTTGTTTGTGTGACAAAAACACGTTTAGCATTAAGTGCAATGATAATTATATATATCTTACACGACATTATCATTGTACGGTTGCTATATAATATTCTTCCAAAGTTTTTGCACACATACCCGTGCAACCTTGCACGGGTCCTAAACTAGTAAACACAATAATAAACATACTAAACATAACGAATAAGTAGATCTAGTAAAACAATGTAATAGAAATGAAAATAAATGAAAATAAAGAGGAAAGATTGAATCTTTACCGATTAACAAAGATGAGACGGAAAAGATAAAAACTGGAATAAAAACCGGATCTTTCGATCTTAGTCTCCATACAAAATTCGAGTAGAGATAACTATTACAAGATGAAAAATAATTTGGGGAAATATTAAAAGAAGAAATTAAACTAAGAAAATCTAATCTAGTGAGACGGGATTTTCTTATAGTCTCTAATATTGGGTGTTCTCCTCTAAGGGAATAATAATCCAATCTATTAATAATGGGTGGGTCTTTTTCTTTTTCTTTTTTCTCGTCCATCTTTTTACTCCTTCCCCTTCTTTTTATCATTTCATTCTTTTTATTGGACAAACACAAACTCACACACACGAAAACACCAAACCACGCGAAATGAGTCTGGGTTGGTCTATCGGCAGCCAGTCACCAGACTAGCTCACAACGACCTGCTTCCTTCTGCCAATTTCGGTTATAACGGATGTAAGAAAGATAAATAAACGCGTGAAGAAAGACAACAGATTTACGTGGTTCACTAACAACTTGTTAGCTACGTCCACCGGCAGAAGAGAAGAATATTATTAATCTTGAGGAATCACAGATTTCAGAGTATACTCGCAAGAGCATTCAGATTTCAGATGACTCAGACAGATTTCTGAATGAATAAAACAGACAGCTTACGAGAGTTTATATAGTATTCCCATAACAGATGTTTCCTAAACAGATTTAGGAAACCCTAACACTATAGGAAACCCTATAGCAATGTCCTAAACAGACAAGGAAACTAAATAATAGTTTCCTAAACAAATAAGGAAACTAAATCAGATGCAGAATTCGAACAGATTCAAGTCATATTCTAACAAATCTCCACCTTGACTTGAATCCTCTCACAATCAGACAGATGTAACAGATGCACCATAACTGTGCCAGATGTACCAGACACACTAAAATAGTGCCAGATGTACCAGACGCACAAAACTAGTGCCAGATGTATCAGACGCACAAAACTAGTGCCAGATGTACGAGACGCACAAAACTAGTGCCAGATGTACCAGACGCACTAAAATAGTGCCAGATGTACCAGACGCACAAAACTAGTGCCAGATGTACCAAACGCACAAAACTAGTGCCAGATGATTCTATCCCTTCTGCCTCAGATATTGCCCACGACGGGGCAATCAGATACTCCCAAATTTTAGCAAGTCCAAACATTGTTGGAACTTACTAGGTGGAACCAACTTGGCGAGCATAACATCAGATGTACCTTTATGGTACCAGAAAACTCTTTTCAGAGTTTGCCAATGCTCTTTGCCAGGATCAAACACGAACCTAACAATTACACAAACATATTTTTCCTCCAGAACGGCCATCTCAGCGGTGATTGGATTCGTCGACAATCTCGGAAACGACACCCTCAGCCCTTGATGTTTCAACAAGATCCGCATCTTGATTGGCCACAGATTCAATATATTCCTCCCCATGAATTTATCAATTTTCACGCTGATTTCAGACATATTTCTTACCAGATTCAGGAGCCCAGATAAATCTGGCTCTGATACCAGTTTGTTATAACAGATGTAAGAAAGATAAATAAACGCGTGAAGAAAGACAACAGATTTACGTGGTTCACTAACAACTTGTTAGCTACGTCCACCGGCAGAAGAGAAGAATATTATTGATCTTGAGGAATTACAGATTTCAGAGTATACTCGCAAGAGTATTCAGATTTCAGATGACTCAGACAGATTTCTGAATGAATAAAACAGACAGCTTATGAGAGTTTATATAATACTCTCATAACAGATGTTTTCTAAAAAGATTTAGGAAACCCTAACACTATAGAAAACCCTATAGCAATTTCCTAAAAAGACAAGGAAACTAAATAATAGTTTCCTAAAAAAATAAGGAAACTAAATCAGATGCAGAATCCGAACAGATTCAAGTCATACTCTAACAAATTTCATAGTGTGAGGGATCCCCAGCCGGGTACACGGCAACCGGTGGACCGACTGGGAACCAATGGTTTTTGTTGCTCGTTTCTCGCACAAACCAAGGAATATGTGGTCACCAGCCGGTGGCCAAGACGCCGGTCGACCGTCTGGTGGCCCCACTTGTTGTTGTTGCTGCTTGATTCTCGGCTAAGGTGAGTCATGGTTGATGATGCTACTGTTGGCGGAAGTGGTGCAAGACGGTGCCGCTGTGCCTGGAAAACGGAGGTGTGGGTTTAGATCATGGGCACGGGATTGAAGATGATGGTGATTTGATGGTGATGCGCATGAGACGGAGGTGCGGTGTTTCTCGTGGCTGGCTTGATCTCGGAACGAAGACGATTGTTGCTTGATTGCTGGTGGTGCACGGGATTGCTGACTGGCTGGCTTGAATGTATTTCTGACGTGGATCCCGTAATCCGTTGTAATCTTATTTAGTCATTGTAATTGTATGATTTCGTTTCTCTCATGTGTAATTAATCCTAAATTCCCAATTTCGACATAATTAAGTGCTAATTACATGTTCACCGACATAGTCTAAATCACATGCTAGGTTTAAAACGTTGGATGTTACATTGCATGCATATAATCGATAACATATCAAGTACGGACGATTTTCCTGATCATTAGTAGAGACCGCTATCGAGGCGGGCGGGATTAGGTGTTCGATTAAAGAGCTTCCTAACACCTACCCTCACCCCTTACTCCAGATCTCTGTGAACATCCGTGTTCATTGGCATCCACGAGAGTCATTCTAGACATAGAATGCTATGGGTGACGAATTCTTAGTGTTCATGTCATTACTTTGTGTCTTGACATGGCATAAACTATTCGAACGGTTCCAATTTTCCATAAAAATTGGTGGCGACTCCACAAATGCGTTCTTACGCTTGTCCTCCCAAGCACGCCCCTACTATGGTGCCCCCCGTGTACCACAATAATAAAGGAGGAATAGAAGATATATTTGTTGTTGTTTTGTTCTGATTATTTTGAGGAGAAAGAGAGCCACTATTTATTGTGTTTTAGGAATTAATGAACAAATGCGTTAAGTGTAGAATTTCCATCAGTTACTTCATTTGCAGTACTTCACCATAGGTTGCTTGAAAATTCCTTTACCACACAAGAGTTGCATAAATTAAATCTTCATTAATCCAACATGAATTACAAGATGTTTCACCGTGTCTATTAAACGTGAGACGCATAACTCCAACACAAAATATATTCTCTAATTTAACCATAAACCTAAAGTTGTGACAACCCTCGCGAATGCGGAAAGATAAAACATACAAGCATGTGAATTATATAGCGGAAATAAGAAGTTTTTAAAAACTTTTATACATGCAAGATATATAACACGAGGAGTGTCAAAATATTACAAGCTAAGTACAAAATACAACAAAGAGACGGGGTCTCTTAAAATGTTAGCAAAGAACAAGTGTTTAGCAAAACTAGCTAAAATCGTCTAGAGGTGAAACTTCCAGGGACAACGCCCGCTAGCTCACACCCGAACCCAAAATAGCATAAGCAAAAAGCCATCCATGCAGGCAACCTGTTCATTCATGAAAAACATGAACGCCACAATCAGTGGGGAGTAACTCCGGGTTCTCCCAGCCATATCACATTAAACGTACATAGAAGGAAATACAAAAGTACAATCATGCATATATGAATATACATGTGAGATACGATAAGGATAAATAGGCAATTCGATAAATAATGATAAGAGCATAAGAGGTACAATCCGAATCCATCATGTTATACAAAGACTCGGGGAAGACACTCTTAGGCAACCGAATACGCTCACTAGGGCTTGCATCTCACCGTTAGCGGTATAAGTTTGATAAGATTGAGACTCGACAAACAAACCATGCCAAGTCATGCGATGATCACAATGAATCCAACATATTATCATCCATTCACGAAACCATACATTGACGGTTGCCCAATCATGCAATGACTATGAATAATATCATGAAATCCCGCATTCAAAGACGACGACCAAGACGACAACTCTCACGGTAAATGAAACGCACTAAGCATTCGTTTACATTGGCAAGTATGATTAACAGGCATCCACTGATAAACATTCCCTGAACTCATACCGATTCTACATTTTCGTATATGTAGACTAAATTTCCTCCGGTTATGCGACGTATATAAATACCCCGGTCTAGTCCTAAATCGGGCCAGAATCCCGAAATCACATTTTCCGGTCGGACGCGATAAACGTTTCGCATCCAAGACTCGGTCAATCATAGACGCCGAGTACCCCAAATTCGGTAGAACAATTCACGAAAGAGGCGGAAAAGAGCACAAGCCGCATAACAAGCGGTACGCTACATGCAAATAACACCACCTCGCAAGTACACAACATTTGACGGCCGGGTCGATCAACGCATAGCGTTCAACTCCCAACAACGTCTTCGTATGCCCACTAACACATGCATTTAAGCAGTAGGATACCTCTCCGTTCCGACATTCCAGCCTTACGAACGGGAAGGTAGCCAAGGGAATGAGAGTACAAGCACAAGACAAAATAGTGCTCAAACCGTAACATTTGTAAAAACCGACTCAAAGTGGGAACATACCAAAAACCGTCACAAAAAATGAGAATAGGGAATCATATAAGTTTAAATATGATAAACATGAGTCAATACATGATACATAAGCATTAGAACAAGTTTATGAAGCATAATGAATAAAAACATAGATCACCTCTCCAAAACAATGTTGTTTGGAAACCAACGAAAACAAGGGTCCACTTCACACGGTCATAACTAGAGTTCTAGATATGGGAATGCAGAAATTCCAAGTCGAGGTGATAGCTTATCCTCTTACGGTTCCAACGAGTGGTCACAAGCCCAAAACAAGCAAGTAACGAAGGAGTTATGATCATTCTACGAAAAGTGTCAGTGTAGGAAAATTTCTGTCGGCAGCGAGTGACGCTGCTTTCGTCACCACGACGCAGCCTGCATCCTGTTCGGACAGGTACGAGTCCTACAAATCTCCACAATTTCACTAAGGCATAACACAAATATCATCTATCATCACAATTCATCAATTCTCATATCAATTATCAACTAACAACAACCATCCTCAACAACACGATTCCTAAGATTACTAATCATATTCTAAATACGATTTCTAACATTGAAAACACATTAAAACACGTAAATGATATCGAGTAACCCTTCACCGTTACCTTTTTCGCGTCTTTAATCGATTTCTAAACCTTCCTAGTCTCCACCTACATACAATTAGATAATAAAAGATGAATATCATTCACCTTGAGAAAGACGGATAATTTAAAAAGCGAGAAAGACGGTAATTTTATTACCAATACGGATAGAGGAAGCTAAGAGGGGAAGAATAAGACGAACTTACGTGAATTTGAACAAGAAATGAAGGTGTAGCGATGATTCGAAGATGGATGAAAATGGAGGCAAGGTTTTGGGTTTCTTAGAGAAGAAGAAATGAATTTGAGTTGTGGGAAATGAATTAGGTTTAGGGTGAGGAAGGGAGTACATGAGGGAAAAAGTCAACGAAAGTCAAACTCGCCTTAAGACGGGATTCTCATGGAATCTCGCGGAAATTCCAAATACGAACTCGGAAATTCTAAATTCGACTCGGAACATAAAATTCTATATTAAAACTTAAATTTGCTGAAAAGTATCCGTAAAATATTTTCACTAGAAAAATAGGGTACATTTCCGGGTGTTACAAAAGTGGGAGAAGTAAAGTTTGGTATGGGGCTCGTAGTAACCTAAATATTCAAATGACTAGACTAACTACATAATCCCCATCTTTGCCTTCTCCACATGAATTTATAAGGGTCTAAATCTATCTAATCTATAAAGGAATTAAATGGAATATTGCAATCAAAGCAAAGTTTGAAAGATGAGTGACCTCAAGCAATTTGTCCAAGAACTACAACGGGTTGTTCGCGAGATTAATAGGCTAAAAAGTTGACCAAAATTTCTTTGATCGGTTTGCATGTAAGATTTGATAATGTTACTCACATATGACATATGCCTATTGTGTATGGATGCTACATATACCAAACTATTATTATGCTTTATATTTTTATATAATAAATAGATAGATTTAACTTTAATCTTACATAAGTATACAAATCAAAAGCTTCATTTAAAGGGCATTAGCTCAATCTACGTTAACAATGATGTCATCGCTATAAAAAGTTCTTTGAATTAGTTCCACATAACATCTAGTGAATTAATAAATCGTTTTTCAAACCATTAACCTTAAATTGACAAATGGTCAACAGCCAACTCGTAAATGCATCATTCACTTGCGGTATTTAAATGATACTCCGTATCTTTTTTGCGATAGCTTTATGTGAGAAACCTGGCCTGGTAGTTGCTATAGAGTACACATATACTTCTTCGTCTCGCTTATTTGTTATCTATTCATTTTTTCACAAAAACCTAAAAAGTAACAAAAAAGAAAGAAAAATTATGATGTATTAAAGAGTGCTCTCACAGATACATTTTCCCACTTCAAATGTACACGTGCCCACTTGCGTAAAAAATAAAAAAAATAAAAATAGATAACAATTGACTAATACACTCCAAAAATATAATAGTTAACTATTGACCGGGACAAAAAAAAAGTATCTTTTTTAGGCAATTTGATATGTATTGTAGTAGTAGAATTTTGACATTAATTATTACTCCTCTATGTTATATTTTTTCACTATAATATACTAACCACACAAATTTCACATTATAGAACAAGAATTTGCATTTTCATCACTAAAAATAGTGAAAATTGGATAATTCCTCTCATACCGTTCGTGAAAAAATATGGAAAAATTATTCGATAAAATGATATGTTCCAATGCTTTCTCATCTTCTTCTCTTGATTTAATTCCACCATCATCGTCACAACAATTATTTTCTTCATCTTCATCTTCTATAATGACAACTCTTTTGCCTCTCTTTTTCTTTAGCTTTTTCAATAGCTTATCCGGACAAAATTGTCCTGTCACTATTACCCTATGCCTTGTCATGTCTGTAACAATGTTCTCTACACCTGCATTTGTAATTGTTATTGAGACTGATGTGTTTTTAATTAATTTACGTAGCATGAAATTGGTTAGTGTGGTACATACCCTTGATTTTGGAGATGACTTTAACTACTGATCTTTCGCATGCATTACAATGCATTGAAATGTTGAATTGTACTTTAATTATCTACATCCGGGTAATATCAAATTAGAAGCATATTATAAATATTTATAGAAAATTTATCAAACGTTTCTTTTTGTTACAATCAATTTGAATTGATGATAAAGAAAAGAGATGATAAAAGGATTAAAGATTAAAAAATACTTATGATTTGTAGAAGTAATGTTTATTCTGTCTTACTTGACGAAAATTTTGTGCTTCTTTATGCTCCTCCATGAGAGATTTTGATAAGAAAATATAAGTATGCGATGTAATCATATGTATGCTTTGGAAATCAAAATACTAGATGTTTTCAATTACATCTAAAATTAGAAAACAAATAATCACCTCATCTTTACAAATAAATAAATATAGGCTTTTTTTTATTTATATTATCACTTATTTTTTATTTGATCAATTTGTTAACAAACGTTTTTAATTTATGTTGTAGGGTGATGGTAAAAGAACAACATAGCTAGTAAACATCGATGAGAATTTAACTCTTACACATTTACAAAATTCAAATATTTTATTGCCAAAGTTGAATAACAAAAATAACATTGAAAACTAAGTTAATTAGTTAGTGAATGAAGTTTGCAATGACATTAGAGATAATTAAGATTAAAGGATGTGCTTTTGACAAGAACAAGGTCTTTTCTCTGAGCGAAACAACGAAGTGTGTATAGTATTTTTCATTGAGCGAAAGTATTAAGGTGCATTATGTCTAGAAGTCGTTACTTCCACCCAACACCAACCCCGAACTACGACACCAAACAATATATTCACGTCTAAAAATCATTCCGCTTATAATCCATTTAATTACTTGTCTAATTGGGTTTAATAAAGAAAATAACATAGATATACCTTCTTGGGCGGACAAGTTAACAATGTGAACACAACAAGTTCATTTGTAGTTTATCATATTCAATGCATTTTGTGTTGACGGAAGCATTATCAAAAGAAATAGACATGATGTTGTTGCTTAAGTTAAACTCGGTAATAATGTTGTTAATACGAGTGAAAATATTATAATCGGTGTGACATTTTTCCATTAAACAAAAAGCAATAATATGCTTTTCTAATCGAAAATCATCACCAATCCATGTACGATAATACATAAATAAGGTTCACGTTGTTTAGATGTCCAACAATCACTAGTTAAACAAATTAACACGATTTTTATATGTTGAAAAAAAAGCAATCAATTTTATTTTAGCATCATCATATTGATTTTGAATATGGCGTTTTAATGGTTTTCTCGACACTTCATAATAAGAGGATGTAAAGACAATTTAACAAATTCTTCTAACTCTTTACTATCACCATAAGTAAAGGTTGCTCGGCCACGCATACATATTTAGCAATGTTATCAACCATATTATTGTCGGTTATAAAACAACGATTTACCTCCACTAGGCATCGACGATGCATAGCCACTAACTGTTGGTTGTTTTACCTTTCCTCCATCGGTTTCGTGATTTTGAGCATTTAGTTTAGGCTTTTCCAAGTGACGGGTCAAAATTCCTGTTTCCTTCTTCCATCAATAAGGGACAACTTTCTTCCCCTCAATCGGACAAACTTTACAAGAGCATATAAAGTTTTTTGGGTTCTCCTTTGGTTCACCATCTTAAGGTACTCTCTCGCAATACAACCAAACCCAAGAAAAATCGCCTTGCCTACCGCCGAGTTTTTTGGAACTCGTACCAACAAAAGTTTGAAATTCTTAGGTATTTGGAAGGCCACCAACTAGTAACATAATAAAATAACTAATTAGTACTAGTAATATATAATCAAATTAATTAATAAATGAAATTTAATTACAATATAATGAAATAAAAACTTGAGAATTACAGAGAGTGTAGAATTACTTATTATATTTTTAATTAATAATATAATCAAAGTAATCATAATTTAGAGTATGTAGAAATGTAGAATGTAGAATAGTATAATCGAAGTATTAGAATATATAATGAAATGATAAAATTGAAGATATTAAGAAAAAAATTAGAATATCAAAGTATATACCATCACCAAATATTTTTTCCATACCCTCTTAATCAATTTTTTGGGGAATATCAATGTTGATATTTTGAGACATTATGATAGATTTATAAAATCAGAGAGATTAAAAGAGGATTAAGAATTAAGAATGAATTAGGACTTTAATACATAACTTATAACTTGAGTAATTGATACGGAGTAATAATTATAATTTGAGCATAAGAGAATTATTAAAAGATTAGGAAGATGTAAACTAGAGAAATAGATAAGAGAGAATTCTGTGAGAAATTAGTTTGAATGATGCGCGCATTTATAAAACAAAATAATGGGGGAAAATTAACACATGTGAATTCAAAATTGGGAAAAATATTCCAAATAGTCGACCCAAAACCTACCGGGCCGATATGAGCCAAACCATTTCAAGTGGGCCAGTACGGGCCATTATCAATGACATGTGCTAGGAATTGGGTCGAGTTCCACTAACACCAACCCGGGATCGGCCTGATTCATGAGGCAGGGGCACCGAAGCGGGCTAGGGGAGATGGGGTCTGATAGGGAAGACGAGGCCAACCCGTACTGTTGTCCAGGTCTACCTAAAAATGATTTTTTTTGCGTTTAAATGAGCGAAAAATATCGCGCTTGAGAAACAAACCCCGTGGAGAGTTGATTGGGTAGTTAGAAAGGTGGAAAAGAGAAAAGGCGCCGTCCCATATAGTTTGACATCAAAAGCATAATATTTTGCTTAACATTTCCTTAATACAATCAAACAGCGACCCATTAGAGTCCGTGAAACACACAGTGAAATCCGTAACCATCCGGATTAACTCGTAATTTGCACGCGCAATCAACGGGCGTCGATGATAACGAGGAGGTCATATCCCTAATTAAATCACCATCTCTATATAAAACCCTTCCTACGACGCGTCATTCCCAAACCCTAATTCATCATTTCTCCTTCATTCTCTCTTTTTCCGCCGCTCTTAGGGTTTTTCCAAATCTTATCTTAATCCGGTACCACCTCTTTTCTCCTTTTTCCTTCATTTTTATTCTCATTCTCTTTCTTTGAATTTAATCACGCTTGTTTACTACAGTATGTATTTGATTGATTGATGCTTCGATCTGTTTGATTGTAATCTTCTGGAATTTGATTTCGTAGGGTTTAATATGCATGATCTTAATCTCGTTTTGGTTTTGTTTTCAATAGTTTGATTAAATGTTTGATACACGAAGAATTTTGTGTTTTTATTTTGTGGAAAGAATAAAATATACTCCGTATAATTTTGGTTGATGTACAAGTTGTTATCCCTATAGTTTATGTTTTTGTAAACTATACTTTATATTAATCATATTCATCATGATTTAAAATGGTTGATTTGATTCCTTGATAGTTTTTTAAAATGGTTGATTTGACAGTTGATGCTTTATCATATGATCTTATTATAGTCAATTTGCTATATTCCTCTGATAAATATCTCCTGCTTTGATGCCCATCTTATACTAGAGTTTGCTCATTTTCTATATTTTGTATTTTTGCATGGATGCAATTTCGTATATATGTAAGTACTACTTATGTATGGATGGAATTTCGTTATCACTATATTCATGCCTGATTTAATTCTGAATTTATCGATATGTACGAGAAAATATTTCTATGTTGTAGGAACGGTGTTTATTTATTTAAATTACGTTCTCATTTGTTTACTCGCTCGTTCATTCTGTTTCAGTTTTGTTAACAAGTTATCATGGGTAAAGAAAAGATTCACATCAGTATTGTCGTCATTGGACATGTCGACTCTGGCAAATCCACGACTACTGGTCACTTGATCTACAAGCTTGGTGGTATTGACAAGCGTGTTATTGAGAGGTTCGAGAAGGAAGCTGCTGAGATGAACAAGAGGTCTTTCAAGTACGCTTGGGTTCTTGACAAACTTAAGGCCGAGCGTGAACGTGGTATTACCATTGATATTGCCTTGTGGAAGTTTGAGACCACCAAATATTACTGCACTGTCATTGATGCCCCTGGTCACCGTGACTTTATCAAGAATATGATTACCGGTACCTCCCAGGCTGATTGTGCTGTCCTCATCATTGACTCCACCACTGGAGGTTTTGAGGCTGGTATCTCTAAGGACGGTCAGACTCGTGAGCATGCGCTTCTTGCTTTCACCCTTGGTGTCAAGCAGATGATCTGTTGTCTTAACAAGGTATATGCCCTCCTATTCTTGATATTCGGTCACATAGAATTGAGTAGCTTGTTTTTAATGCATTTCTTGAGTTGTTAATTTGCTGCTGACTCATGGGTATTTTTATAATACAGATGGATGCCACCACCCCCAAGTACTCCAAGTCCAGGTATGAAGAAATTGTCAAGGAAGTCGGTTCATACCTCAAGAAGGTTGGGTACAACCCAGAGAAGATCCCATTTGTACCCATCTCTGGTTTTGAGGGAGACAACATGATTGATAGGTCTACCAACCTTGAGTGGTACAAGGGCCCAACCCTTCTTGAGGCTCTAGACCAGGTTTCAGAGCCCAAGAGGCCCTCAGACAAGCCCCTTCGTCTTCCACTCCAGGATGTTTACAAGATTGGAGGTATTGGAACGGTGCCTGTCGGACGTGTTGAGACTGGTGTCATCAAGCCTGGTATGCTTGTGACCTTTGGCCCATCTGGGTTGACCACTGAGGTTAAGTCTGTTGAGATGCACCACGAGTCCATGCCTGAGGCCCTCCCAGGTGACAATGTTGGATTCAATGTTAAGAATGTTGCAGTCAAGGATCTCAAGCGTGGTTTCGTTGCCTCTGACTCCAAGAATGACCCAGCTAAGGAGGCTGCCAACTTCACATCCCAGGTCATCATCATGAATCACCCTGGCCAGATTGGCAACGGTTATGCCCCAGTCCTCGACTGCCACACCTCTCACATTGCCGTCAAGTTTGCTGAGCTTGTCACCAAAATTGACAGACGATCTGGTAAGGAACTGGAGAAAGAGCCTAAGTTCTTGAAGAACGGAGATGCTGGTATGGTTAAGATGATTCCCACCAAGCCCATGGTTGTTGAGACCTTCTCAGAGTATCCACCCCTTGGACGTTTTGCCGTGAGGGACATGAGGCAGACTGTTGCTGTTGGTGTTATCAAGAATGTGGAGAAGAAGGATCCAACTGGTGCCAAGGTCACCAAGGCTGCCCTTAAGAAGAAGTGAACTGTTGCTGTGTTCAACTCATGGATTGAGGAATGTGGTTGTGGTTTTTATGATGAAAAATTGGTGTCTTTTATTTCTGGTGCTTTTATGTTATGTTTAGGTCAGTGTTACATGGGTAGTCTAGCGTTGGCATTGCATTGCAGTTCTCCGAATTGGGTGCTTGATCGACGGTGGTGAGATTTTGATATATCCCGTGTTTTTGTCTCGTCTGTTTAGTCTGAAACTTGTGCTATTTTATAATACAATTTAGTAGTATTTTGGTTTTTCCATTCATTATCTGAGTATTTCGCATGTGTGTTTTGCTTCCTTGATTAAATCTCTTGTATCAATTGTGGGAGATGATCCTAACCTGTGAGACATTAAAAGGTATATGGAACGAACCTCTGAGATTTTCCTGTTTTCCTATCCGATACTTGTTCAGTAGCCTTGACAAAGTAGTAATTGCTGCTTGGACTTGGTAATATAAGTGGCCAGCCATAACATCCCATATAAAGACATTATCTTACTATTGCCAACCAGTATCTGTTCGGTCTTTGGGGCGGAGAGATTTGGGGCGTAGGAACCAAGCCAAAATATTTCCACTCCAACATACTCGTAGGATTTATTCGGAGGCATTAAAGTCTCAATCCATCCGATTCCCTCTTCTTTTTGACTGAAGCAAGGGTACAAGACGTAGCATAAAGTTCAGTAACTGAGCAAAGAAAAGTGGTGTTTGTAGCCTGAAGCTTTGTCATTGTTCTTAATATCAGCGTAAATTGTAAACCAGAAATCAGAATTTGTCAAAACAAAATTTTAAATTGATTAACTCTTCGAGATCTATAATTTGATCAAACAAAAAATGGTCATTCGGAAATTTAAGATCGAACTAATGGACGATTTTAGGTTTCGTGAGAAAAAAACCTTAGAAAATGTTACTTGACAATTTTTTTTTTCACAATTTGTAGATTATGACAAGAAAATGTTTTTAGAACAAAAAATTGGCCAAATCCAAATTCCAATGCAAGGGTTATGCTCAATTTAAGTTTTTTTAAAGCGCGAAAATGACATGTTGTGCATAAAAATAAAACGTAAGGGTGACATGTGCACAAACTTAAAATACAGGGTACCATGTGCAAAATGACAAAGTTTAGGGGTACGACGTGAATTTTCCAATAAAATTATTCCAAAGTAGAAATGGGGACGAAAACAATTACTCGGATTTGACAACTCTTGAGGTGGAGAGTAGTCAGCAACCAATTCCACCAGTGCCTAATTGCCTATGGTGTGTGTTCTCATTGTTGTCGATCTGTCGAGTAATAGACAGATACGAATCTTCTGCTATAAATTTTCAGCAGTCCATGTAAGGATGAGATAGATGCAGAAAAGAATACCTTTAGACCTCTACGAAGTTGCTATGTCTAAACTCATCGAAGCATGCAAATTCAGAAGGCCACTGTAAGAAAAATGAAAAACGCATTGAACAATTCGCACCACTAGATACCACAATTGTAAAGCTTTACAGGTATGAGTTACCTTGATTTATGTTTTATCCAGAACTAACACGATGCAGAGATTTTGTACTTACTGGTATGTTGTCTTCTTAGCTGAGTTAGATGGAAAGTATATCCGTATTAAAATTCAAACGATTCACTGAAATATATATATCCCAATACTAGATGCTTAAAGCTGTGATCCTTGGACAACACTTTCCCCAGCCACTAAAGGATTAAAAAAAATTAAAATAGAGCAACGTTACGAAGAAAATCGAAACTTTGCAAGAAGCCACCCAGGGTTTCATAAAGAGGCCAATTGAAAGTTTGCAACAAAACAATACAAAATGCATACTAGGACAGAGAAAGTAACATAAATAACATCATTGCAGTTTCCTGATACAAACTACAGTCTACACACATGAGACGTATCATCGCTTAACTCCTCATTTTTACGACTTTTTTCCAGCTATACAGAGTACCGGGTTTTGTTTTTCGAGTTCGGGACACTATTAGATGTCATATATCTTCATTGCAGAAAATAATCCAAGCAATATAGTTATATGGGCTCGGTCTCTGGTGGAGTAGAAGCATCACGGAATACAATTTTTTGTAGGATGACAGACTAACCCAACACCAACGGTTATGATGATAAATATATATTTGGTGTTGGACTGTTGTATTATAATGGAATAAAGTAAAATAACTCATTATGCTAAACACATTTCTTGTATTGCGATATACAAGTCACTCGTTGCAATTCCTGTAGAAATTTTCATGTTCGCATACTAATTGTGAACATGGCTCACTAAATCAGTCGCGCTTCTTGTTATTGTGAACATGTGAAGTAGCAATCATTCGTCCCAATACCCAAACACAATTGTCATCATCGTTTCCTTGGCGCTAACACTATGGTAAGTGTTGTCCTCTATTAGCTACCCAGTGATGTGCAAAACAGACATTAACAAGAAAAAGTTAGAAGGATGAAAACTAACTACATATTCCATGCCTACTGCCTAGCCTAATGCATACAAAATGCTACAATCTGTATAAAAATACAAAATACAAAAAACAAAAAACAAAAGAAGCGATTAAAGGATTTGCAGCATATAGTACAAATAAGTACAATCAATGTTAGGGGGAAAATAAATGGACGAGAACGTGACATAGGATGAAGTTGAATTCCCCCACTATTCTGACGGCATTGCAATTTTAAGTGTTTTGAATTTAAATACACTAACGCCTGTAAAATATTCATCAGTGGGCATTTGGTCTAGTGGTATGATTCTCGCTTAGGGTGCGAGAGGTCCCGAGTTCAATTCTCGGAATGCCCCTCTTTTTTTGAAGTTGAGTGTATCTTCTGTTTTTTGTAAACTTTTAACGTTTTTCTTTGTACTTTATTACATATAGAAAACCATAATCTTTTTTATTCGTCATGCGTTTCTCGGGCATATAAATGCTGACTTCGTGGGTTAAATGTCGAATTTACGAGTTGAGTTTGAACTTGATTTCGGTTTTACTGTTATGTAATTCCTCCTAGTTAGCTCATTTCTTCCCTCTTTTTTTATTGGGTAAGTCGGGTTATCTTCTCTTTCCCTTTTTGGATGTAAAGTTGTGTGTTTCGTGTGGTCCAAATTCATTTGTATGTAGGATAATGTGTTTTGTGTCCTCCAAATTTATTTTCTTAATTTTTGTGCAATAGGGAAAGAGCAAGAAATAGTGACTAAGAGGGAGTATTTTTTTTTTACTTTGTCTTATCGTCTTAGTATTAAAAGTTTAAAACGGGCCAAATAATATTTCCACTTGTATAATAGGGCAAGATTTTTGCTAATATCTAAACAATTTTCTTTTGTCTTATTTATACTATCTAAGCCATTTTAAGTTTAAGATAAATAATCCGACTGAAAAACGAATTTGTGTTCTTAATTACAAATACTTTAGCTATGACTATGGGTATTTACGCCTCCAGTTCTAACAAGATTAGACCGAAAATCTAATTAAGGGTAAGGAGGTTGATCAAAGATGGACCGTAATTATATTAGATTGGTGGATACTGCATTGGAAAAAATAGTGGACCAAACCAAAGTCACCAAACCACCAACAGGTTTTAAGATGACATAATCCATCTTAAAATGAAAATTGGTAAAAAAATACGCCCGCTTACATATACAGAAAAACCTTTTGTTTGTCCGATCCCTAAATATATTTCCATGTCCCATTTACCATATTTAACTCGTTTTAAGTTTAAAACGGATATTACCGTTTAAAACAAGAATTTATGAACCACACAAGATGGCTCGTATTTGGGCTTTTTTTAATGCAAATTTTTAATTGAAATATTGAACTACTGCCTTCAATTTTTTAAAAATGCCCATATTCATTTTTCGGCCTACTCATTAGAATTGTCACGATTTTATTTTAAGCATGTTTTTATAAATAAAATCCTCCTAGTCCTACTTTGTTGATAAGACTCGGAAATCAGAACCATAGTCCTCGTGTATAAAGAAAATGCAACATTTTTAAAGGATTGAAGGGAGTAAATTTTATCTTAAATTATAAGTAAATAGATGGAATATTATTTAGTTTCTAGAAACTTCTGTGGTTGAAACATCTTCACTAATCATTATTACATGTGGTTAAAGTAGGCCAATCAATTTATTTATGTGATGTGACTTTGGTAGGGTCGGGTTGGGCTTGGCGATGGTGTTGGTTGGTATGGACGCGGTGGTTTCCATCCCAATTTCATGCTGCCCAGTCTTGTTTTTCCGTCTTTTATGTTGTTACAAATAATAACCTTCTTATATTGGAGTCCATGTATTTCCTTTTGGTTTAGTAGCCGTCTTTGTGTTGGTTTCATCTTGGGTCTTTTCCCGGCAATGGTTTCGGCCAGGGGACTGGTTGATGGGTTATTGTTTCTTAATGCATGTGGTTGCTCTCCATTTAGTAGGTGGTCCATTGTGTGGCGAGTTCTTTCATCGGGTTGCAGGAGATTTTTCTCCATTGAAGGCAGATCTCTTGGTCTTCCTCCCTATCATTTCTTACTACGTCTTCGTGACGTAAGTGCATCCTGTTCGCGTGTCTCGTTTACTCAGTTGGCTAGCTGTTATTCGGAAGTTGTCAGCTTTCATGATGAAGAGGAAGATGTAGCTCGTGACCATTTTACCGTACTCCTCCAACGCATTTCAATATCTGGACGTGGCTATCTAAGTTTATGTAATTTATTATTATGTAGTAGTGTTTTGTCTAACCATGTAATAAGTAACAATGGCCTAATGAGCCGTAGTATCTGTATGTAAACATTATCTTTACCGTTATAAAAAAAAAACAATTTATTTATGTCTTACTACTTTTAGCTGAACTATTTTGAATAAGCAAAGCTTCCTCCACTATACAACATATAGGGCAATTGGTTGAGTTCTTCACTGTTTTTTTGATAAAATTTTAGAAGGAAAATCTTACTAATACCTCTAGATATTTCGGTTTTCTATTTTGTAACCTTCTCTTATATAAATTCTACGTTATATCCTTAAACTTTGCACGTTTATCGATATCGTGACTTTAGTGATCGTCTTTGCTAACTTTGTTTATAATTTATCTATCATATCGCCTCTTAACTAGTTACCCATTGACCTACTCCATTTACTTATTAGGCCGACGGGTTGCCCATTATCTACTAACTGTGTATGCATCGAACTAACAATTCATGAAACCCTTATCCTTTCATGCTTCATAATGAATGTTTTTACTACACCGTAGTAGTTTGTGCTTATTAACGTGAATTGTGATGCTTCTCATAGAGATAGGGCATATAAAGGTCGAAGTACGAAAATTGTTCAAGGGAGAATAAAGTTAACGAAGAATTGATGGAGGTCCTCATGGAGTATAAATAAGAAGTTTAGGAGGTACAATGTAAAATATAGAGACATAAGTAAAACTTAGAAAATAAAAAGTTTTTTTTTTTTTTTTTTTTTTTTTTTGGCAACGGTTAAAGATAAGACCATTACATTCGCATAACATGTTTAGCTAGGCGATGAGCAATCTTATTAATTGTACGAGGAATGAAACTAAACTTCAGACAATGAAATAACATGCTGATACGACGAATGTCTTCAAGAATTCCATGAATATCGTGATGGTCGTCATCACATCCGAAGATCTGCAGAAGCAATTGAAGACAATCCGTCTGGACGTGCACATGGTGATGCCGATTAGTCAAAGCCCAAGAGAGGACCTCTTTGACTCCTCTTGCTTCAGCCTGTAACGCACTAGTCGACATTATTTTCTTATAATCCTTGAAGAAAATACACCCATTATATCAATAAGTGACCCATCCATAGGAGGATGAGAGCGAAGGAATACAACATGCGTCAACCTTTATGGTGATGGTATCACAAGTAGATAAAGATGTCACCAACTCTAAAGGGAAAGAGTCTCTTAGTTGAATTCTTAGATTATCCGTAGGATCAACATATCCCTTTCTGGCAACTCTACAAGAGGTTTGAGCTTCAATAACAGTTCGTACATCCGTATTCAGGGCAGCCATTGCCGCCTTAGGTGCAGGAGATATAGATCGGAAAATGGAGTTGTTCCTAACATACCAGAGACTTCTTAAGGTGGCAATGAAACTAATCACGAGATCCTCCGGATTAGATTTCTTTATAAGGAAGCATACCCAATTTATGACCCAGTGTGACATGGGAAGATGATGATCGTTTTCTGTGCGAATTCCCAGCGACGAACACTTCCATATTTTCTTAGAGAAATGGCAGTCTCTAAAGAGGTGCTCAATGCTCTCAATATTGCCATCAGAGCGACATAATTTACAGAAATGATCAGAATCAATATTCCTTCTTTTAAATTCGTAACCTACTGGTAGAGTATTTGTTATAATCTTCCATAAGAATATTTTCCAGTTATCAGGAACAGGAAGTCTCCATAGATATTTTCTGCAAAAGAATTTTCCCTTTTCCCCGATTCTTGAAATGTCTTTTTCAGTACTAACTTTATCTTGTAATGTTTCGAGTGCTATTCCATACCCTGACTTAACAAAATAACATCCAGAACTTGTGAAGGGCCAGTAGATATAATCCGCGAAAGAGCTGTCACAAATAGGTAAGGATAAAATTTTCCGTGAGCTATCTTCGCAGAAGAGGTTTCGAATTTAGTGCTCGTCCCATAACCCAGAAGTGGTGATGAGATCCTTTATGTTGATATCCGGTAAAGGGAAACCCGGTGGATGAATAGATTGATTGTTTTGAATAGGATATGCAGCATTTACCCATTTTTTTGACCATACCGGAATATTGGAGTCTCTCCCGAATTTCCACCCTGCATTGCGTAGAATCAGGTCCAGACCCATGCACATCCCTTTGCAACCCCATGAGAAATTTGTGCTTTTTTTTTATAGAATTAATATCATAGTGATTGTCCTTTTTAAGTACTTTATCTCTAAATAAAGAAGAAAAAAGGGAGGAATTTTGCTTGTCTAGAAGTTTCCAGGCTTGCTTAGCCAGGAGGGCACTGTTAATGTAACACCCGGAAATGTACCCTATTTTTCTAGTAGAAATATTTTACGAAATCTTTTCAGCAAATTTAAGTTTTAATTTAGAATTTAAAGTTTCGAGTCGAATTTAGAATTTCCGAGTTCGTATTTGGAATTTCCGCGAGATTCCATGAGAATCCCGTCATAAGTCGTCTTTGACTTTTCTTGACTTTTAAGTCGTCTTTGACTTTTCTTGACATTTAAGTCGTCTTTGACTTTTCTTGACTTTTGAGCCGCCTTTGACTTTTCTTGACTTTCGAGCCGTCTTTGACTTTCGTTGACTTTCTCCTATATATACTCCCTCATACTCACCTTAACCTAATTCACTCCCTCACAACTCAATCTTCTTCTTCCTCACCATAAACACCAAAACCTAGCTTCCATTTCTTCCAAGCTTAGATTCGTCATAGTTCGTTCATTTCTCGCTCAAATTCTTGTAAGTTCGTCTTATTCTTCCCCTCTTATCTTCCTCTATCCGTATTGGTAATAAAATTACCGTCTTTCTCGCTTTTTAAATTATCCGTCTTTCTTAAGGTGAATGATATTCATCTTTTATCATCTAATTGTATGTAGGTGGAGACTAGGAAGGTTTAGAAACCGTTTAAAGACGCGAAAAGGTAACGGTGAAGGGTTACTCGATATCATTTACGTGATTTATGTGTTTTCTAGGCTAGTAATCGTATTTAGATTATGGTTAGTATGCTTAGGACTTGTGTTGTTGTTGATGGATGTTGTTATTTGTTAATTGATATGATAATTGATGATTTGTGATGATAAATGAGGATTTTGTTGTTGATAACATGTTGGAAATTGATCGTCCTTGAATCTCGTGAAGGACGCAGGCTGCGTTGGGGGACGCAGCTGCGTCGTAGGACGCAGGCTGCGTCGGGGTGACGCAGGCTGCGTCATTCTCGGCCAACAGAATTTTTCCTGCACTGACCCCTTTTCGTAAAATGATCATATCTCCTTCGTTACTTGCTTGTTTTTGGCGTGTGATATCTCGTTGGAACCGTAAGAGGTTAAGCTATGACCTCGATTTGGAATTTATGCATTTGCATGTCTATAACTCCAGTTATGACCGTTTGAAGTGGAACCTTGTTTTCGTTGGTTTCCAAACAATGTTGTTTTGGAGAGGTGATCTATGTTTTTACTCATTATGCTTCACAAACTTGTTCTAATGCTTATGTATCATGTATTGACTCATGTTTATCATATTTGGACTTATATGATTCCCTATTCACATGTTTCGTGACGGTTTGTGGTATGTTCCAACTTTGAGTCGGTTTTTACAAATGATACGGTTTGAGCACTACTTTGTCTTGTGCTTTGTACTCTCATTCCCTTGGCTAACTTTCCGTTCGTAAGGCTGGAATGTCGGAACGGAGAGGTATCCTACTGCTTAAATGCATGTGTTAGTGGGCATATGACGACGTTGTTGGGAGTTGAACGCTATGCGTTGTTCGACCCGGCCGTCACATGTTGTATACTTGCGAGGTGGTGTTATTTGCATGTAGCGTACCGCTTGTTATGAGGCTTGAGCTGTGTTTCCGCCTCTTTCGTGAATTGATCTACCGAATTTGGGGTACTCGCTTTTATTTTTTGTAAGACCGAGTCCTTGGATGCGAAACGGTCATCCGTGTCGAATCGGAACATGATTTTATTCCGAGAGTCCTTCTGGCCAGGTTTAAGACGGGACCGTATTATTATTCGTCGTCCTACCAGAGGAAATTAGTCTACAATATAAGAAATGTCATCGTGTATGAGTTGAGGGAATTTGTCATTCCGTGGATGCCTTTTAATCATACTTGCCATGTACCCGATGCTAGTGCGTTTCATTTACCGTGAGAGTTGTCGTCTTGTGTCGTCTTTGAATGCGTGATTTCATGATATTGTTCATGGTCATTGCATGATTGGACACCGTCATTGTCTTGGTTCGTGAATGGATGATAATATGTTGGATTTACTGTGATCATCGCATGACTTGACTTGGTTGGTCTGTCGAGTCTCAATCTTATCAA
>JAIUZE010021848.1:0-15778 GCA_022085475.1 Heliosperma pusillum | reverse complement strand
TGATGGATTCGGATTGGTATTCCACATGCTCTTATCATTATATATTGGATTGTCTATCTATCCTTATCGTATCTCACATGTATATCCTTATCTATGCATGCTCTACTTTTGTAGTTCCTTCTATGTACGTTTAATGTGATATGGCTGGGAGAACCCGGAGTTACTCCCCACTGACTGTGGCGTTCATGTTTTTCATGGATGAAAAGGTTGCTTGATTTGGATGGCTTTTTGCTTGTGGTATTTTGGGTTCGGGTGTGAGCTAGCGGGCGTTGTCCTTGGATGAAACACCTCTAGACGTTTTAGCTTGTTTGCTAAACACTTTTACTTTGTTAACATTTGGAGAGACTTCGTCTCTTGTTGTAGTTTAATTCGTACTTTAGTTTGTAATATTTGACACTCCTCGTATTCTTTCCTTGCATGTATAAAAGTTTTTAAAACTTCATATTTCCGCTATATAATTCACATGCTTGTTTGTTTTATATTTCCGCATTTTCGAGGGTTGTCACAATTGGCAAATGACAAGCCTTGCCATAGACAAGCTTGTAGGGAGTTGTGCCAAGAGGAGTTTTGAAAGAGGTTCTAAGAGCCCATAGCACATCGGGGAGCTTTTGGGACCAATCCTTTCGACTTTGTTTTGTGGTCTTCTCCAAGACGGCTTTAATTTGACGGTTTGAAACCTCCACTTGCCCACTTGTTTGAGGGTGGTATGCAAGGGCGGTCTTGTGAGTGACACCATGAGAAGAAAGCAAAATCTTGAAGGTGCTCTTCCTAAAGTGTGAACCCCCGTCACTAATCACCACTCTCGGGGTCCCAAATCTCGAAAAAATAGTATTCTTGAAAAGCTTGATAACAACTTTCGCATCGTTTGTTGGGGTAGCCACGGCCTCAATCTACTTGGATACATAGTCCACCGCAACTAGAATGTACTCATTCCCACAAGAGTTTGGGAATGGTCCCATGAAGTCAACTCCCCAACAGTCGAAAAGCTCAATTTCAAGAATATTGTGAAGGGGCATCTCGTTTCTTTGGCTTATGTTCCCCGTTCTTTGACATCTATCGCAATATTTGACAAAATAATGGATATCTTTAAACATCGATGGCCAAAAGAAACCACCTTGTAACACCTTTGCAATGGTGCGTGACGTACCAAGGTGGCCACCATAGGCCGAATTGTGAATCCTATCCACTATTTCCATTCCTTCTTCCCTCGGAACACATATTCTAAACATGCCATCACCACACTTGCGGAAAAGATGTGGGTCATTCCAAAAGTAACGCTTTGAATCATGTTTCCACTCACAATAAAATTCGCCAAGTCCGCAAACCACGGTGATTTTCCACTAACCATCATCAAGCTATCTTCTCTTAACCACTCATTAATTGGGCCACTCTCATCTTTCAACCCATGATCTTCGGTAGTCAACCTAGACAAGTGGTCGGCAACAACATTTTCCACACCCGCCTTGTCTCTAATCTCCAAGTCAAACTCTAGAAGTAATAGAACCCACCTCAAGAGTATTGGTTTTGCATCTTTCTTCACCAACAATTGTCTCAAGGCAGTGTGATCCGAGTACACCACTACCTTTGAACCAACAAAGTATTGCCGAAACTTTTCCACGGCATGCACAATGGCCAACATTTCTTTCTCCGTTGTAGAGTAATTGACTTGAGTTTGATCTAGAGTCTTGCTAGTGTAGTAGATGACATGGTGCCTCTTGTCCACAACTTGTCCAAGTACCGCTCCGACCGCATAATCGGAGGCGTCACACATAACTTCAAAGGGAAGGCTCCAATCCAGTGAGCGGATTATGGGAGCCGTCACAAGGGCCTCTTTCAACCTACAAAAAGCACTCAAGCAAGATTCATCAAATACAAACGGGGTGTCCTTGAGAAGAAGAGAAGTCAAAGGCTTGGCAATTTTGGAGAAATCTTTGATGAAACGTCGGTAAAAGCCCGCATGGCCTAGAAAGCTCCTCACTCCCTTCACATTTGTAGGGGGTGACAAGTTTTCTATTACCGAAACCATAGCCTTATCAACTTCTATTTCTCTCTTAGACACGATGTAACTAAGCACAACCCCCTCCTCCACCATGAAGTGGCATTTTTCCCAATTTAGGACGAGGTTGTACTCCTCACATCTTTTCAAGACATTAGACAAGTTCAATAAACCAAGATCAAATGAGTCTCCATGGACACTAAAATTGTCCATGAAGACTTCCATACTTTTCTCAAGAAAATCGGCAAAAATTGCCGCCATTCATCTTTGAAACGTCCCCGGAGCATTACAAAGCCCAAAGGGCATCCTCTTATAAGCATACACTCTAATGGGACAAGTGAAGGTGGTCTTTTCTTGGTCTTCCGGGTGTATGGGTATTTGGAAAAACTTGGAATAACCATCAAGAAACGAGTAGTAGGAATGCCCGGCTAGTCTTTCGAGCATTTGGTCTATAAAGGGGATGGGGTGGTGGTCTTTGAGGGTGGCGGCATTTAATTTGCGATAATCAATGCACATCTGCCACCCGGTCACAGGCCTAGAAGCGAGGAGAGTCTCATCCTCTTGTTCCACCATAGTCACCCCTCTTTTCTTGGGTACTACATGCACGGGATAAACCCACGAACTATCGGTGATTTGGTAAATAATGCCGGCCTCAAGCAATTTCATGACCTCGGTTTTCACTACCTCCGCCATCTTAGGGTTCAACCTACGTAGCCCATCCACTTTAGGCTTACTACCCTCCTCCAAGACTGTTCTATGCATGCAAAGATTAGGACTTAAGCCTTTGATATCGTCAATGCTATATCCTAGTGAGCCCCTATGAGTTTTCAAGATTTTCAATAGTTCAAATTCTTGGTGCTCACTCAAATTAGCATTGATGATAACGGGATAAGTCTCTCCCTCACCTAGAAAGGAGTACTTAAGTGAGGGAGGTAAAGGCTTGAGTTGTACCTTTGGAGGGAGAAGGCCCTCCACCTTCTTCAAGAGCTCATCATTTATCTCATGGTCATCTCTCATTTCCTCATCATGGAGTGCCACTTGTAGAGTTTCTTCTTCACGTTTCTCTTCTTCATGTACCTTTTCAACCACTTCTTCTATGGCTTCTATGGAGCAAGCTTTATGAAACATCGGTCTCTTCACTAAATAAGGAAGATTAAATTCAAGGGTTTCGTTCCCCACCCTAAAGGTTAGCCGCCCTTCCCTCACATCAATGAGGACTCCACCAGTGGCCAAAAAGGGCCTACCGAGGATGATGGGAGTGTGGCTATCCTCCGGGATATCTAGAACAACGAAATCCGTGGGAATCAAAAACTTACCAACCTTAACGGGTACGTCCTCAAGCACACCCAAAGGTTGCTTAACGGACCTATCCGCTAGTTGGAGAGTCATAGAAGTGTGGGTCAAACTATCAAGCCCAATTATTTTTGCAATTGTCAAAGGAATGACACTCACACTTGCACCGTTGTCACACAATGCCCTTGAAATTAGGACACCCCCTACAACACAAGGGATTGAGAAACTTCCAGGGTCCCCAAGATTTTTAGGCATTTTGAAAGAGTTTGGATTTATGAGGAGAGCACTACACTCCGCCTCCATAACCATAACATCTTGGGTACCCAAAGTCCTCTTGTGAGTCAAGATGTCCTTAAGAAATTTTGAGTAAGTAGGCATGTTTAAAATGACCTCGGTGAAAGGCAAGGTTACTTCAAGTCCCTCAAGCATTTTTCGAAATTGGGTGAACTTGATGTTTTCCTTTGTCTTTAATGCTCTAGAAGGGTAGGGGATATCGGAAACAACAAGTGGAGAATCGGGAGATACCTTTGGAATGTGAGTTTTCTTAGTTACCTTATCTTTTGCTATTAGTTGCACCTCTACTCCTTTATCATCGGCATCCTTGATCATCTCCTCTTCATAAGGCATACTTTCAACATACCCATCTTCACCCTCCTTGGGTTGATTGTCAAGGCTTGAGCTTCCATCAACTTTACCCTTTCCCTTGCCATCATCTTTTAACTCAAAGGTGGGAGTCAAAACAGGCTCTTCAATTTATTCACCCTCCTCAACATGCTTTCATATGGAACTTCATCATTTACTATGTCCATGTAAGGGTTCTCGAGTACTAGCTCACTCCTCAAAGTCACCGCACATGCTTGGTGACTTGAGGAAGCATCCTTGGAGCTTTTCCCTTGAGCAAGAAGACCTCCCGGAGGCCTTTGAGGGTTGTTTAAAGCTTGAGAAGCCAACCTAGCTTCCAATTCTCTCACCTCTTTCTTGTGAGCATTGGTGACATTTTGTAAGGCCAAGTTGTTTTGGGTCTCCATGTTCTTGAGAAGTTGCAAAACATCACTCATGGAAGGCTCATTCTCTTAGTAAGGTTGGTTGGTCAAAGGAAGTGCAAATCCATACATTTCGACTACTTGAACCTTGATTGTTGTTCCTTTGGTTGTTGAAATTTCCTTGTTGACCTCTTGAACCTTGACCATTGAAATTTGGCCCTTGGCCTTGGAAATATTTTTCGGGGAACCCTTGACTTGCTTGTTTATTTTGGTTGCCTCGGTAAAAATTACCTTGGCTTTGGTTGTTGAAGTTTGGGTTCCCTTGGTTTTTGGTTCCAATTTCCTTGACCTTGATTCCAATTACCTTGGTTTTGAAAGTTACCATGGGTATTGTAACCTTGATCATTGAAGTTTTGGTTTTGGAATTGGTTGGATCCTTGGCCTTGTAGTGAGTTGTTGAATTGGTTGTTGTTTCCTCTTGGAAATTGACCTCCGCCTCTAGGTTGGGAAAAACCCGGAGGGTTGGAAGTTGGAGCTTGTGAGTGTTGAGGGTTTAACACATTTTGGCTTTTATAGCTCATATTTGGGTGGATTCTCGAACCCGGATGATAGAAGTTGGAGTTTGGATTGTAAGCACCTTGGTTTTGGAAGGGAGGCCTTGAGGGTCGTGGGTTGTTGTTGACCCCTTGAAATGCATTCACATGTTGAAAGTCATTCCCTCCTTCATTGTTATACGACGCATTATTCCCACAAACTTCAAAGGTGTGTCCATACCCATTGCAAATTTCACAAGTAGGGGTTTGATAAGCTTCCACCATGGGAGGTGCATAAGACTCACTAGCTTCATTCACATGATGGCCTTGACTTTGATTGTGAGCCTTTTGAAGCTCGGCTAAACCCTTAGTAAAAGTTTGTGTGAGCAAGTCAATCTTGGCATTAGTGTCCGCATTTGAAAAGTTCTCACTTGGGTATTTTGAGCTCCTCCTCAAGCTATTTCCTCTAGTTCCATAGCTAGACTCCGACTCAACCATTTTTTTTAATCAATGCCGACCCTTGTTGGTCATTCAAATGATCGAAACTTCCCCCCGCGGATGCATTCACCATAGCCTTGGTTTGAGGGAGAAGAGTTTGAAAGAACGTTTGAGTGACATACCAATCCGCTATGCCATGATGAGGGCAACGGGCAAGTAGATCAATGAATCGATCCCATGCCTCTCCCAAGGATTCTCCATCCTCTTGTTGGAAGGTTGTTATCTCATTCCTTAGCATTGCCGTTTTTGAGGCGGGGTAATACTTGCTTAGAAACTCCTTAGCTAAAGCATCCCAAGTAGTAAAAGTGTTTGGAGCATGGTTATTCAACCACCTCTCCGCCTGGTCTTTGAGAGAAAATGGGAACAACATTAGACAAAGGGTCTCCTCGAGCACACCATTTCTCTTCATGATTGCTACTCTACTCTTGAACTTCATCAAGTGAGCATGAGCATCCTCATCGGGAAGGCCTCCAAAGCTATCCCGCTCAATCGAACTCATTTGAGCCGGGTGTATCTAGAAGTTATTTTGGGCCAAGACACCGAAATTGATTGGAGATTGGGTATCATCATGATTGGGTCGGTTACGGTCACGTAAAGTAGTCATTTGTGGTTGATTTTGTTGTTAATGTGTTGTAGGTGGTGAATTTGGTGGTGTGTTTTGTAGTGTATTGTAGAAGGGGTTTTCGAATGTGGGTTCAATGGTGTCGTTTTGTGGGTGATCGGTTGTTAGAGTGGATGTAGAAGCGGTAGAAGTATTGGCTTGTTGACGGCTAACCGTTGTTGAATTCCTTACTCGAGCAAGTGTATTAGCTCGTAGAGTCCTAAACAACCTTTCGGGCTCTGGATGGCTCAAGAACAACCCTTCACCCCTAGGCATGCACTCAAAAACAAGTTAGACTCCTAGTGTGTTTTTGGGCACACTAGGGAAAAACAATAATGCAAGGCACTCTACAAATAGTCAAACCACTAAACACCAACAAAAGCAACAATAAGTAACTTGACTAAATGTAAGACACAAAACAAACTATGAGTTTCCTAACGCCATCCCCGGCAACGGCGCCATTTGATGAACGGTTTTTGTCGCACACCGCCAAAGCAAGAACAATTTATAAAACCCAACTAATGCGATAGCGGAACTACTAAGAATTGAGTGATGGGACTAAGAACTATTCTAGCCTAATAAGAATTGAGTGATGGGACTAAGAACTACTAAACGCAACAAATTAAAAGCAAATAAAAACAACAAATAGAGCCTCAAACGAGAAAGATTGGATTTTTATCGAATAAGAGGGAAAACTAGGGTGAGTGGGTTCATATGGGTAGTAAAGTCGGGTGAAAAAGCCGGGTTTAATAGTTGAAGTGTCGTCTAGTCTAGGAAAGTGAATCGAGGCTATCGGTCTTACAATTCCTCCTCAAACCGACTCTAACTAGCTATTGCGTCACTAGATACGGCTTGCCAAACTAGCGGTTCTACAAAAGACCACGACCTTCGATCTTATGGTAATCGAAACAAACGCGAGAATCATGCAAACTCAAGTAGGCATTTAATCAAACATGTTATAAGCATAGCATGGAGACAAGACAATAATCAACTATTAAGCCCAACAAGAACACATTAACTCATACTAGAACCCATAATCCCCCACATAACCCTAGCAAGATTACTACTCACTCATATTCAAAGGAAATTCAATATTAACTAAGGATTGCAAAAGGAAATCAACAACAATAAACATCTTCTAATTAACAATGAAAAGATAACAAGAATTGAAATGAAAACTTAATTAAAGACAAGATTAAGTAAAGGAATTATACCAACTTGGAAAAAGATGAGAACTTTGATAAAATAACCAAAATTTTGTCACCAATCTTTGAATACAAACCAAGTTCCAACACTAAACCAAGTTGCAATTACTAATTAACCAACTAATTAGCTTAATTATGGAAGATTAATAGAAGATTAAATACTAATTCTATGAGAGTTTTAGATCTAGGGTTTCGTGCCCTCTAATTACACAAGAGGATCTATTTATAGGTTTACAAAATGTAGAAAAGATGGGCTTCAAAAGACTTCATGGACTAGCAAAGTCACGACCGTGAAAGCAGTCTCACGACCGTGAAACTGCAAGTCACGGTCGTGAGATAAGTGGCAGGGCAGGGTCTTCTTTCACAAACAAGTCACGACCGTGAAATGAGTTTCACGACCGTGACTTCACTTTCACGACCGTGAAATGAGTTTCACGGCCGTGAGCTGAAATGCTCGAAAATCCATCTTCTTGGAAAGGCATCTCACGACCGTGAGATACCTTTCACGCCCGTGAAATGCTCTTTCCCTTCTTCCTTTGCTTGATTTTGTTGCTTCATTCCCGGTTTCGCTTGCCTTGACTCGGGAGGGCTTTAGCGCATCGAGTAGGGCCCCCCCAAGGTATGACGTGGGTCCTCCAAGCGATCCACCTTCTTCTTTGTCGATCAAAACTAGGTAGAAATCGCCTCAAATGACGGTTTACCTACAAAAACACGATAAAAGCGAGAAATATGCTAGAAGAAGGTAAAACACGTAGACACGCTCTTAGGGAGCGTTAAAGGCAAGCAAAACGAGACAAAAAGGGGTGAAAAAGTAGGGTGAAATGACACTATATCAATATGGTAGCCCTGTGTTTTTTCAAATTTTACGTGATAACCCTACTTTTCAAAGATCACACATGTTAACCCTCAACTCTATTAATATCTATTGGCGTGACCCTTAACTATTTTTTCCGTCAACTTGGCCGTTAAGTATGTGACGAAGCTAATTGAATTATGAGATTTTCTACAAGGTAACCCTCTATTTTATAAAATTTTACAAGGTAACCTTCTTTTTTGTTACGAAAGAAACACTTTTAGAAATAATTTCTTAGTTCCTCAATTCTTAGTTCCTCAATTTGTCATTCTTATCACGTTTTTCACTCAATTACTTCAAAAAAATGTCAATTCTAGGTATCATCATCTCTTTAAGGTATAATTATCGCAATTCTCCAAAAATTGGGTTCAATGATTAACAAATAAATCCACCATTAAGTTTTAAACCCTATGTTTACAAATGAGTCCCCAGTCCTCAATTGTACACAACTTTATTACCCCAATTTGTAGAATATCTGAAGTGATCAATGTTAATAGTTTGCAACATTTCAGTTTTGGGGTATTAATGGGGTTTTGAAAATAAAAGTTTTTTAATTAAATGAAACCAATGAATCAAATTTGGGATTGATTATTTCAATGCTCGGTATAGAACACTTTTACTTTGACATTTAGAAAATTTTATTAGGAGTGTTTTTATGTCGAACAAAGTTCGTACTAGATTTTTTTTTAAAACTTGGTTAATTGAAAGATAATAAAGGTAGATTTGATAATTTTGAGTGTAATTGAGAGTAAAAATGTGGAAAAAAAGTTAATTAAGGAATTATATTTTTGAGGATGTGTGATTTCTAGAAAAGGCAGGTTTATCTTGTAGAATTTAAAAAATTAGAGGGTTACCTTGTGGAAAATCTCATAAATCAATTGGCCATGTCACATACTTAACGAACAAATTGACGGAAAAAATAGTTAAGGGTCGCGCCAATACATATTTATAGAGTTGAGGGTTACCATGTGTGATCTTTAAAAAGTAGGGTTACCCCGTAGAATATAAAAAAACACAGGGTTACTATATAGAAAAATCCAATAGGAAAATATCTTTTTAGCAGGCTAGCCCATGAACATTTCGCTTAGTCCAAACCCACTAATTAATATTAGCAGGCATATTATTTTTGTTGTCCGTTTACCGTTATTTTAATATTATTTTATGATTAAGTCGGCTTAAATAATGGGCCAAGGGAAGCATACCAAATGGTATGGCCCGCACTTATCAGCTCTAAGAATTGCCAAAGTGCTACTAAAGAAATAGTCTCTCCATCCCGGTTAGACCTGGCAAACGGGTCGGTCGGATTGGGTTCGGGTCGGGTCAGTTCGGGCCGGGTCAGTTCGGGTCTCTCATTGATTTCGGGTTAATTTGGGTCGGGTCGGGTCGGGTCATTTCGGGTTTCGGGTTTGTTTCGGGTTTGTTGTCGGGTCCGTTTCGGGTCAACAGGGTCGGGTTATTTCGGGTCAGGTCATTTTCGGGTCAAAGAATAAGATACAAAAGGTCATTTTAAGTCTTTTTGGTTTAATTAAAGTTATGTTTTGTCGGGTCATTTTCGGGTTGAGTGATTTTGAATCGGGTTCTTTTCGGGTCGGGTCAGTTACGGGTCAAGAAAGATCGGGTCATGTTCGGGTCGGGTTGGGTCCAATCGGGTTTTGGGTCACATTCGGGTGTTGTAGTTCGGGTTAATTTCGGGTCACGGGTCGGGTCATTCGGGTCGGGTTGCTTTTGCCAGGTCTAATCCCGGTCAATTGTTGTCCTATTCCTATTTAGGGTGTCTCAGTTAATTTTTTCTTTTCTATATTTGGAAGATTTATGAGTAATTTGATCACCCATTAGGGTTATTATCCACTTGTCATTCACGAAGTGGAACCTCAAATGGTTCCCCATTATTTCCTTGGTCTTTGTGCCAAAATGAAATGACAGCAAATGACCGTGACAGAGTGAGTAGCATTCCAACACCATGAGTCCAAGAGCACATAAAAAAAATTATTATTATTATTTCAAAATAGAGTAAATATATGACAACTGTTATGGAAAAAATCGTTGCAGAAAGTATGACATACTACAACGGTTATAAGAAGAAAAAAAAGTTGTCAAAAGTTTGACATGTGACAACGGTTATGAACAAAGTTGTTGTAATGTCACACTTTTGATAACGGTTTTGCCAATAACTTACGACAACCTTTATAAGTAAAAAGAAATCATTAACTTCAAATTTAAATTTGAGAAAATTATTAGAAGATAATTCAAACTCAAAAATAATATTTTCATTAAAATATACATTTCATAACATTAATCATTTTTCTTAGTTAATTTTGCAGATTTATTTTTTCTCAAATCAAAATATATTAAGGTGAAATAAAAAAAATGAATAAGATGTCAATTTAACCTATAACTCTTTAAGTACTTTAGTAAAAAGTAAAAGCTTTGTATTGACCGCACATACATGACGAGCTGAATTGAATTTGTCTTAGTAAGACGGGCATATCCGTCTTCAACAAAAACGGGTCGGTTGTCTCTCACAAAGACTTGGTTTTCCACTTACCCTTTCACTTCGCTGTTTGTGAAAGGCAACCCCACACGTCTTCTTTAAAGACGGATATGCCCGTCTTCATATGTCAAAATTTTAAGAGTTGCAAAAAAATTTGTTACGCAGTTGAGATATAATCAGAATTTAAAATAATAAATTTTCATGACCAAAACTAAAAAAAAAAGGATTATTTCACATGAATAATTCATCCTATTGGTGTCCGTCTTATATTAATCCAACCTTAATACTTCCTCCATTCAACTCCACTCTACCAAATAATTTTTTCACGTTTGCCGAGACGTGTTTTACGCGGTAAATATCGTTAGCTACGTGTTTGCAAAAATTATAAAAATTGGATATTAATAATGTACTCGTAAAGACGAATCAAAAAAGATCACACATAAATATATTGTCACTTATATATTGAGAGAAAATTGCAATTAGATGCCGACTCATGAATAGTGTGCAAAAATGAAAGTGGTAGAGTGGAGTTGAAGGGAGGAAGTATTAACCTACGAAATATCCAACAACTCACTCATTTTACACTAAGACGAAGGGCTACCTGTTAAACAGGTAAACCCTTTGTTTGGATGAACTAAAATGTCATTTTTTCCTTTATCTCACTCTTATTTCTCTGCTACAATTACTCTTCACTCTATCCCTCCGTAATTCTTCAACAATGGGTTTGATTCTCCATTAATTTCCTCTTCTTTTTTTTATCAATCCTTAATTCTTCCCCACATTTTATTAGCCAGTAAATATCATTCTATATCAGCTCAAATTCGTCCCAAATATAGGTAAGATTCCAAAAAACCCCGTCCCCATAAAATAAAGCATAAACATAAACCAAAATAAAAAGAATTATTTCTAAACTTCCATGAAATTACCCAGATTAACCCTCTAGATGATAGTAAAATTGATTTGAGGGTTAGGGTTAAGTATTTTCATAGTGGTCACCACGCACAGCCGAAGGGCGACAGATCATGGTACAGTGGTTAAGGTAGCAGACAACGCGAGGCTAGGCAGGAGTACTAGGGATTGATTGTGGCGTGGATGCATGGAGGCCGATGGCAGTGGAGAGAAGCAACATACGAGATGTTGAAAGTGGCTTGAGGTGAGCAATAGATAGGGGTAAAGGAGTGAGTTGTATTTTTGTTTAGGATAATGAATTAAAATGAAGATGAAGTTTGTTAAAATAAATAAGAAGTTTGTTAAAATAAAGATGAAGATGGAGATGAAATGAATGGTAAAGAAGCTGAAAATGAAATGATTTACTTGTAAAATGAAGAAAGAGGCAGCCAAATACAAGTTTAGAGAGGATGACTTGAAATAACAGGTCACATTATTAGGTTAGTGCAAGGTGGGAAGGTCGGTGGGATAGTTTGTATTAATGTGAGTTAATATATAAAGGTTGGATTAATATAAGTTGGATGAATTATTCCTGAAATAATCCAAAAAAATATATAGAAAATGTAATTACAAGCTTAAGAAAAATTCAAAGCTTTTTATTTCCTTAATCATTTTAAAGTATTTCACTTACAAAATTATTTTTTTTTCTTTTTTTTTTTTAAAATAATGAGTCCAATTAATTTTTCTTCTTCTTTTTTTAAGAGAAAATGAATTTCTCATGAGATTTTGTGAAGTGTTGTTAATTACAATTTAAATTTCAGAGGTGAATTTCACAATTTGACAAAGTAAAGGGGATCAAGTAGCGAACATGTTCGCCGATAAATAAGCTACTTACCAAATAATTACACAAAAATAAGCTAGCAAATAATTGGCAAAAAAAAAAAACGTGTTTTGAAAAAAATAATTAAAGTGGCAAATACTTATATAACTTATCAAATTTCTCATCACACATTCATGGGATACATATAAGGCTATGATATTCTTCTTTACAATTTTCTTGAAATTCCAAGTCTGTGTCTCGCGACCCCAAATGTGTATTAACATTTAAACTTGGGCTTCTAGGATCACCGACGAGATTGTGCTAAAGTTGAGGTTATAAAAAATGTCATGATTTACGCAATTGCTCCTCTAAGACGATCGAACGCTGCGATCAATTGAATGTGACATTTTTGACAAATAGTGACCAATTCTTGTTAAACAATGACTACTTTTTATGACTAAACGATAGGTGGTCACTATTAACCAAAAGTTGTTACTATTGACAAAAAAGTGATCACATTTTGCCAAAATACACATAACCATCTTACAAGAGAATGGCGGCATGCTTTATGTTGCATATGTTACATGAAGCAGCGGATTAATGTGATTAAAGAGATGCTTATATCATTTGATCTGAAATTCTGAAAACTGTAGAAATAGATGGCAACTATTGATATTTGTAAAATGTTGTATATGTCATCATTATTATTTATTTGAAAGATAGATGGTGAGTATAAAATGGTGCATTAATCTTATGATTTATGTGCTATATTTAGATGGATAATTGCTTCGATCATTTTATCATTCATAAATGCATTATTAACTTTTATGAAAACAAGGAAGGAAGCTTCTTTCACCATGAGTATTACTAGTTTTGATTGTTCGAGTTGGTCCCACATCGAAAGTTCTAAAAATGTTCTACATAATGAGGGCATTTATAACTTAACTTGAATCCCACATCGGAAAGATTAGTCAAGTTAAGTTGGATTACTCGTATAAATAAGACTACCCAGACTATGATTTCCTCACTTGTCTCGGATTAACACCAAGCATGGCAATATCTTATATTGCTCCATCAAATGGTGATGATCAAGAAGATGATGATGACGATGGTAAAATGTTTATACCATCAAATATTCAAATAATCAAAGCAGAGAATTACCGTGTAAGTTCTCTCTTCTCTTTTTTGTTTTGTTTTTTTTTCTCTGTTTATGTTTTTTTTTTCTTAATTTAGTTTTGCTTTGTTATTTGTCTTGTTTTTTTTTTTGGTTAAATGCCTCTTGTTTTATATTTATTATTTTGATTGGGTATTTAGTTTGTCATTTTTTTTATCATTTTATAAGTTGCGTTTGCAACTTGATGTTTATTATTACTATTATTTATTTCGACGCTTATAATTTTTGTTTTTGATTAAGTGATTTACTTGAGCAATGACCATCCATATCAACCATGCTCTTCCTAACCAATCTTTTGTACCATAAATGTGTATTTTATCATTCAATAATAATATGTACGTAATCATTATCAATATTATCTAATTTTGTATACTTTTTATATGGTATCAGAGTCGAGCATTGCCCGACATTATTCTACCTCCATTGTCTTTTGCCCCTACGAATAAGGTGAGCTTCCATTATGACAAAATTCTTTTTTTTTTCTTTTTTTTTCTATCATAGGTGCATATCATTTTCATTTCTTTTATAATCATCAATGATCAAAATACGTTTCTATAAACTCCAGCGTATCTTCCCTCTTCTTTCACTAGATTTTATAGGCATCTATGATTCTGTGACGCGTGTTAGTTCTTTCATTTTAGATAGGAAAATAATCGTGACGTATTCATTCTACCTGGTAAATAACTCCACATATGTAAAATCCATTTATAAAAGTTTTAACACATCAATAAATTTATATTATTAGATTCGAGTTATCCAACTAAACCTAAGTAAATAACATTTGCATCATTTTAACCAAATTAATTTCACTCATTTTTTTTCTATTTAAGTGAACATTAAGACCATGTTCTTTTAAACCACAATTTCTAAAATTTCTCGACTAAACTTATACAATTTAAATTGAATTTGAAAATCTCAATTTAACTAATAGGATCTAAACTTTATTACCTTAATTACTACTCCCTCTAATCAAATCATTTCTATGCATTTCATTGTTTAATGTAATTATTACTATTATGTAATATACATTTTCTAACATTTACCCTAAAATACCCAGGGTCTCCGTCTGTCCAAACCCATAACTTCCCATCATCACCTATTTTCAACAACCATCCTATTACCAGCAGTGATGGAAGGCAAAGACGAGATGAACCAGGTCCGACATCTAGACATTCGAAAAAAAATGGCAAGACTATAAATCATGATTATGGAATGGGACTATGGAGTGCATTCCCATCGTCATAAGCGTAAAAGATGTCATTAGAGCTGCCAATACATGTTTGTTGAGATTGAGGTAATAGTTTCCAGTAAAAGATTGCATTTTTAAAAATACAACTTTTCAATCTTGATCATCTTTGAATATTGGTGCGATCACTCTATGATCAAGGTGGTGGGCGGACATGAAGGGCTGTTCACTTATTCATGGTCTAATTGTACATGGGCTTTTTCTAAGAGCTATTCCCTCACTCCGTCCCGTTCGTTTATTTACCTTTGCTTTTGATACACATATTAAGGAAAAAGTATGATTCATTTGTGATTGTATTTAATGGATAATAAGTGAATAATAGTCGCATTGAAGAATTCAAATTACTACTAGAAAGGATTTCTAATATATATATATATAGGAAAATTAAGGGATTGAGTAGATTGTCAAACAATTGGAACGGTACAGAGACGGTTTAATAGATAAACTACTAAATTAACTTAGCAATGAAAATTAATAAGGTTATTGTATAGAATAATGTATAGAGTTCATATGTGTACACCATAAAATTTAAGACAGGTAGGGTACACCATAAAAAGAAATCGGGTATAAATTTTCTCATAAACTAAGTAATAAAGCCATAATCTAAAAATAATGGCTAGAAAATAGACTTCGCAAACGGGTCAATCGGGTCGAGTCAATTTCGGGTTTCGGGTCAAGCAAGTTGTTGTGCGGAAGAATACCTTTGCTTTTGGCACAATACCTATACTTAGTCGATGACAAGTTGACATAGTCCAATACTCTTATTGATGGATCAAGTTTACCGTCCTAATATAGAAAGGTAAACAAATGAATGAGACACTCTAAGATAGAAATGGTTATAAATGACCGTGACGGAGGGATTGTATTTTTTAGTGTTTTACATTTTGGTTAACCACTAGTCCAATGTACACCAAAAATAGTGGTCGCGGTTTCTCTAAGTCGCCTGAAAAAATAGAACATGTACTTGGAGTAACACTTCCTTGTTTTCCTATGTACATTTGCAGGTGCCAAAGAAAATAGGCAAAGGAAATAAAGTACCGGCCCTTTCATACCCTATTTACAAGAACCGAAGAGAATGGGCAAAGGAAAAAATAACATCGCTAGAGATAATTGACAAAGCAAACTTAGATCGGCATCCAAGCCTAAATATTTCATCGTGCATGAAAACAACTACTGTCGTGTATATGCCGACAGAGC
>JAIUZE010021847.1:16519-54832 GCA_022085475.1 Heliosperma pusillum | reverse complement strand
AACATGAAAGACCAATACCTCTACAAACAGGCATAAGTTCCTAGTGCAGTCAATAGAAGACTTCTGTAACTCGAGGCTATACCACAAGGTAGGAAAACATCCTAGTCCTAGACTGATCAGACCTAGCGACAACAGCTATTCCATTCCCCGTCCCATGACATAACCGTCTATGAGAAACTCTACTAGGCGACCCCCTAAGCAGAGATGGCTAGTACTTAAGCTGGCTCCCTTCCCAAAGCGGAAACTCTTAGGATGCCATGCCCCCTACTTGGGGATAAGCCCCCCAGGCCCGGGGCACCAAAGGCTATCAAGCCGCAAACTCCATATGCTCGTTAAAGATAGTACGGGCCTATCAATGTCATGGTCCAAGATACTCATTTAGAATTAGAATGGTCAAGACGCCATATACTCATAATTCTATATGGGTACTTAGTCAACACGACACCAACCATAAAATTAAACAGTCACGGAAACCATTTCCTAACATGTGACTAATTGCATATAAATCATAATCAAATAACATATCGCCTCATATCTACTAAGGCTAATTCATTAATTAAATACAACCTTACTTGAAGACAAATCCCCGACCCGAGTCCCGCGACGGTTCATCAGTCAAATCGGGGCTGACTAGATCTTAGTTTGACCAAACCCGTTGGATCAAAACGGCTAGAAGCAGAGTCTTTATCACATAGACATAAAATCAACATATTCATTACATGTTATTTTATTACTACTTCTAACATGTGAATTATTCTATCATACCCAAAACCCGTTTGACTAAAAGGATATTAAATTAAACTACCGTCTCGTCTTATAATTTCTAACATGTGAGAAATAATAATTTATGAAAAACCTTTTTAATTAATATTTTACTTATTAACATTTCCCACTTGCTAAATATTACAAAACACGATAAAAATGACGATAACTCAAAAACCGTCACAAGTCCCAAAGTGGGACCCACGGGCTGAGTTGGGCCGGACCCCACCTGGGCCTGGATGGGCCCCACGGCCTGTTTTGGGCTAAAATGGCTGGTTTGATTAAAATTTCTAAAAACCGTTTTCCAATATTTCCCGCATGCTTTAACATATTTAAAACCCGTCAAAACAACAACCAATCAATCAAACAACGACACAACCCAAAGACCAAAACCCGGACCCACCATGGACCAGCCCAGACCGGTCTGAACCGGCCTGGACCGGCTGGTTTGGTCCGGTTTGGCCCCTCCTCCACGGTTCACACAACCAAAGCAACAACCCCAATTTCCAATTAATTCCAACATGTTTTTAATTACTAACATTCATTTTTAAACATCCAATTTAACCATCCAACATGCAACAATCATCATCATGAAGAAATCATAAAAATATAACAAGAACACCAACATATTCATAAATTCCTACAGCATAATAAAATCAACCACTTATCATGTTACTAACTAAAATCATAAAACCATAATCATATGAACAAAAACTAAAGATGAACCAAAAACTAAAGTAAACCAAATCTATGTAACATTTATCCGTCGAGTAACTCGGAATCGTTACCTTAGCTAGCTAAAATCAATTAGCACCAAAATAATAAGAACTAAGAACTAAGAAACCCGTCTTCTAGTCTTCCCCTAATATATACGAGTCACCAAACTCGTCTTCAAAATCTTCCCCTATAAGAAATGACAAGAAAACATTATTAGAACTTAAAATATGAATTTCCATAATTAAAGTCTTAAAAACGATTTTGACGGAATTGAAATAAAACCGTACGGGAAGATGAGGAGCGAAGAAGAGATCCTAGAAATATAAGTTAGGACGGATTTAATTAAGAAATGAAGATTTTATGAAGGTTTTGCTCAAGAACGATGAAGAACAATTGAAGAACGACGAAGAACACGAAGAACGATTAAAGAAAGCGATATTTTGATCTTATTTTGATTTGTTGTATAGTGAAAAGTTGTTTGTGAGTAAAGTGGGGTGAGGAGTGTCGTGTAATATAGGGCAAACTAGTGAGTTGGGTTTTGAAATTGTGGTTATGGAATTGACCCGGTATAATAATTATATTACCGTAATTAATTAGATATTAAGTTAATTGAATTAAATATCAAGATATTATGTTATTGTAATGAAAAGAAATAAAATATCAAGGCTAAGAGAGGAAGAAAAACCTTGTGGTATGGGTGATATCGGGTCAGTTTTGTAAACGATTTGCGTAATTTTTCGTTAACTGATCGATAAAGTTGAAAATATCTAAGATATTCTTATTAGTTTAATCAAAAGAATTAAACTATCTCATGTGAGTGGCAAACGATGACATGGGCGCGTGACTCATGCCAAAGTCGAGTTTCGATTTTGTTGCGCGCATTACGATGCGTCGGGAATAGTTAAATAACGTTTGGTTAAAAACCGTAAACGTTATTCTTTAAATTCCGAATAAATTCAAAATAATTATATTAAATTATGATAAATCTTAATAAATCTACATAAAAATAAATCAAAAATATTATTTTTTTAAATAAAATTTCGGTCCTCAAACTTATGAGGCGAGTCGGGAAAAAGTCAACGGAAGTCAAAGTTGACTGAAAAGTCGAGAAAAGTCGAAGATGACTTAAAAGTCAAGAAAAGTTTAGGACGACTTAAAAGTCAAGAAAAAGTCAATGACGACTTTAAAAAGTCACGGAAAAGTCAAAGACGACTTAAAAGTCAAGAAAAGTCAAAGATGACTAAAAACGGTCTTTTCATGGAATCCCTCAAAAATTCCAAATACGAACGCGGAATTTCAAAATAAGACTCGGAACAAAAATCCCTATTTTAAAAACTTAAGTTCTACTGAAAAGTGTTAGTAAATATTTTTACTAGAAAAATTGGGCACTTTTCGGGTTGTTTAACAGAAATGTCGAGAACTTGTCTTAAAATCACTTTTTAGTATAAAAATACACTATTTTGGATTAAAGTTACACTTGTAAAAGGCTAAAGTTACACTTTAAAAATATGGAAAATATCAAGAACTTGTCGTAAAATCACTTTTCAGTATAAAAATACATTATTTTGGATTAAAGTTACACTTGTGAAAGTGTAAAGTTACACTCTAAAAATACAAAAAATGTCAAAACCGTGTCTTAAAATCATTTTTTAGCATAAAGTTACACTATTTTGTATTAAAGTTACACTCGTAAAAAATCAAAGTTACACTTGTAAAACCGCATACTTGTAAAAAATCAAAAGCTTGTCGTAAAATCATTTTTTAGTAAAAGGTTACACTTTTTTGAATTAAAGTTACACTTGTAAAAGGCTAAAGTTACACTCTGAAAATACGTAAAAAGTCAAAATCTTGTCGTAAAATCATTTTTTTAGTAAAAGGTTACACTTTTTTGAATTAAAGTTACACTTGTGAAAGGCTAAAGTTACACTCTGAAAATACGTAAAATGTCAAAATCTTGTCTAAAATCATTTTTTAGTATAAGGTTACACTTTTTTGGATTAAAGTTACACTCGTAAAAGATCAAAGTTACACTTGTGAAACTGCACACTCGTAAAAAAAACAAAAGTTACCCTTGAAAACAAAAGTTAAACCCTAAAAATGCTAAAATGTCATCAACTTTAAGCTACAGAGAGAAAGATAATTAATTAGTGTATAAGTAAGGAATTAGTGTAATGGTTACTTTTTGCTTTTAATCTCAACCACCCAACTTGAAAGATCTAAGGGCTCATAAGAGGACTTAGGGACTCAAAAGATATGAAGGACTCATTTGAACCTTTCTCTCTCTCTCTCTCTCTCTCTCTCTATATATATATATATATATATAGATTTAGGATCCGGTGCAAACGACCACTCGGTGCAAAAAGTGGAAACGACCTTTATAACTAAACTACACGCGCATCATATTATTAATTACTCACAATCAAACTTCATCCTCCATATTCTCTGTCAAACATTCAACCCCTTATACCAACATCTCCACCACCTCCACCACCATAAATCGGCGTCACTTACCACCATGACGCCACCAGTAATCTTCAAAAAAATGTTGGCACTAAAAGCGACGGTACTCGTGCGATGAGGCTCACCCATCCTCTCCGACGACATCAACTATCACCGACGGCGCATCATATTTGTGTGGTTTCATTTACGACGGCGATGTACTAACAAGGGTGATTTTGACTGATCGGATTTTTGGGAATGTGGATTGATCAATTTATGGATGTTTAAGGTTTGTATATTGGTGGCAATAGAGTGTTAGACGGTGAGTGGCAAACAATAAGTCGACGGCGACGAATCTCACTTCTTCCTCTTCATTGCTTGTTTCCCATTTTTTTTTATGTATCTACATTAATCCTTGATGCATCTAGACAGTATTTTCATCTATTTGCGTAGATACACAAATTTAGTTATTAGATACACAACTTTAGTTATTAGATACACAACTTTAGTTATTAGGTACATTGAAATTAGTTTCAGATACATCGAAATAAAAATCAGATACACTACTTATTTACTATATTAAATTTGTAATTGAAGTGTTGTTATTGAAATTAAATGTGAAGCTGTATGTTGTTATTGGTGTTGGCGAAGGGTGGGGAAAAAGTTGACGCCAGAGATCCGACATATACTAAGATGGTCGGCGATTTCCCCGACGTCCCTTATGGTGGTTGCCTGTAATGTTCTTGATAGCCGATGATTGTTGTAATTTTCAAGGGTTTAGCGGTAATTTCAATCGATTTATGGAATTGATATGATTTGAAAAGGGAAGAGGTAACGTTATTGGGGATCGACGGTGCACAGTTAATCGCCGGAGTTGCGATGGTAGTTCGCCGTAGTTGCTGGTGGTTGTTGTTTTCGGCCATGGCAGGTGATGATTGGTGATGAGGGTAGTTGACGAGGGCGGGAGAGCTGGGTTAGGAAAAAAAGAATGTCAGTTGAGTTCTTAACATTTGAGTATTTATTATTCGTGAAATGTTTCCTTAAGTTCATATGTGTAGTACATTTTCACTTTTTGCACCGATGTTTCGTTTCCCACCGATCCTTGACGCGAAATATATATATAATATATATATATATATATATATATATATTATACAAACATACATGTCATTATCAAAACACAATCATATAACTATATGGATCAACAACATGATCACCCCACCTTATTTATAATTTTCCGATGTGGACAATTATACTATTTATACGTAGTATATTCACCACACCTACATTTTTTTTAAATGTGGGACAAATAACATAATTAAGAAGTACACCATTAAAATTATTATTTATATCATACTTTCCTAAATTATTATTTATGATACTTTCTAAATTAATTTTGATGATGTAAATTTCACTAATTTGGAGATAGTAATACAAATATTTAAGAGATCTCTAAGATAATATTTAATAGACACAAAATATTTTAGTTTGATATATAAGTTTCAAGGATAGCTCATATTTATAATTACATGATCACCTTACCTTATGATAATTTTTCAATGTGGGACAATTCTACTATTCATAGGTAGTATATTCACCACAGCTACGTAATTTTCAATCTGAGACAAATAACATATTAAGCAGTACACCATTAAAGTTATTATTTATATAACACTTTCCTAAATTATTATTTATGATACTTTCCTAAATTAATTTTGATAATATAAAGTTCATTATTGTGGAGATAATAATACAAACTTGTAATAGCTCTTTAAGACAATACAGGACTCAAATGACTCCTATCATAATCATATTTATGATCACTCAATCTTATGATAATTGTTCGATTCGAGACAATTTTAATATTTAAACATATTATATGTACATTCACTACACCAACATTATTTTTTAATGCGGGATAAATAACACATGAAGTAGTTTACCATATATTTATGATACTTTTATAAATTAATTTTTACTAATGTAAATTCTATTATAGTGAAGATCATAATACAAATTTCTAAGAACTCTCTAAGATAATACTTAAGAGACTTAAAAAGTTCTGTTTGATACATAAGTTACAAGGATGTGTCCTATATAAAATTGGAGCACCCTATCTTATGGTTATATTTCAATGTGGGACAAATCTACTATTTATACGTAATATATCCACCACACATACGTTATTTTTCAATGTGGACTAATAACAAACTAAGTAGTACACTATCTTTTCCTAGAAAATAATTATTTTCTTGACTGTTAATAAACTAATATTCTAATATATTAGGATAATAAAAACTAGTTTAAAAGTCATTTTTTAATTTTTAAAGTCATTTATTTCGTTTCAAATGTTTTATACTCTAGTGTTATCATATTATAAAAAACATGATAGTTAAAAATACAAAATTTATACTCTAATAAAAGCATTTTTGATAATAATATAAATACGTAAGTTTTGAAATATTCTGCTTTTATTTATTTGTTAGACTAATAATCAAAATCTTTTCTTACGTAAACAATAGGTGTGATATTAAAAATATTACATAATATCTTTTTCGTAATCATGTAAGATCTAAAAATATACTTTCCAAAAACTGAAAAAGATTATGTCGATGCTCTAGAATCGCTCAAAAAGCCTCTTTTATAGATAGATAAAAGGATCATGTGGACGCTCTAGGTCGACCTTTATATGTTGTTTAGATTGAATTATTATGATTATCTTGCGAATAGGTTATTGATGTTGAGATAGAATTTGGGGAAAATGATTATAGATGATGGAGTTGATGTTGTTAGACCTAGAAATTGGGAAAAGTGTTGTAAATTGTAGTTTATTGATTTTCATTTTGAGATTTAAGTTGTTGAGACCTAGATTGTGATTATTGACCTCGTTGATGTTAGAATTGGGTGGTAGTTCTTAATAGTAATTTTTAATACCATGATATTGTAGGTGGCGACTTTGTAGAAGAGAACTTCTAGCTTACTTCTCTTGTGATTGGTTTGAGATTGCTTGCTAAAAGGTAGATTAATCTGACTCGGTGTTTTTGTATGTGATTGGTTGTTGTGTATTATGATATGATTGTGGCATGTTGATTGGAGTTGAATGATTTATTGATTGTGTTATGCTATTTATATTGTTTGGAGTGGTTGATTATATGAAGCGGTTGTGGGAACCGTCTCCACAGACTCTGTGGGTTGCTCTTCATGGTCTCACCATGGAAGAGACAGTGCACGTGGTTATGATGACCTCGGTTTAGGAGTGAACTGTTATGGTAGGGCCCATGTGTCTACATCGTTCCCTGGACACAGCGGTGTACTACGTGATGGTACCGCGATTGGTGGACATTGTGCTTCTTGATGGCAATGTGGTGCGCTACTTGATTGCACCAGTTATGTGTGATCATGATATTGTGATTCCTTGATATTGATTATGTACATGTAAACTGGCCGGTGTATTGTTTAACTAACGTGACCCAGCAATACTTCTGGCTTATCGTGAGTAGGTGTTGAGCACGTTTGAGGATTATATGTATTTATGATGGATGCATGATCGGGCCTTGGGCGATCATTAGTTTTATTCTTGTTCTTTAGCTTGTGGACTCTTGTACTAGAGCTTATTTTGGGCCTTGTATTCTTTTGACTTCCGCTTTATTTATGTCATAATAATTGTTGAGACTCAATTTGGTGCATCCTACCCTCAGGAAATTGAGGCGTAGTGCCTCATGAGTCTTTATTTAGTTGTACTTCTCGCCTCTTTTCTACGCTTTTTGATCTGTATGCTACGGTTGAGCGTGCCTTTACTTGCATTTTACCTCCCGATTTCCCGCTCTATGAATTAGTATCCTATCTTGTAGGTTTGAGATGGAAATGGGAAAATGGAAGCAAATGAAGCGATTTTGGAACGAACATAAGAAAGACAGAGGGAAAAGCAAAGAAGAGGTATCAATTTCTCCCTTATTTACTTATTAGTACATGTTTATTGTCTTAATCTTGTTTTTATTTTATTTCACTTTCTTAGTCATCTTAATTAATTGAACACTAGTTTGAATACTATGTCTTCTTTCTTGTTTGTTTTGTTCATCAATATGTTTGCCTTTATTCTTGCTAACATGAGTGAGTAGACTCACTTCTAGGGTTTAAGGGGATATTAGGTAGATTAGAGGGGGTGATAATGGGTTGTTGATGTTGGGGTTTGAGTAATCAACTTATGCTCTTGTTCATACATGATAAGTGTTTGATGAATTTTTTGAATGAAAGTTTGAATCTTTTCATTATCTTTTATGCTACTATTGAATCGAAAGTTAAAGGGTAGTGTTTGTTTATTATGTTCATGTTGAGTTTGGTTTAATGGTTGTGAAAGCTCCTTGAACTAGGCTCGAGTAGAACCTTTAATCGAAAATTCAGTTTACAAAATGGAATACTGTATTACTCATCACATTTAACTAGATTAGACTGCAATACAATATAGTGTGACAGTAACAAAAATACTCAGATCTTACCAAATGCAAATGTCTAATATCTACCACCACACTTTTTTGTGTGTTTAGAAAATGAGATCATTAACAAAGAACTCAGAAATTCAAAGCATAACAAGAACTAAAAAATTAAGCACTACCACATCCTCTTCAGAACTCTTCGAATATAGAATAGTACCTTATTGCAATTCGATGATCTTGGCTTTTTGTTAATACAAACTCATTTACCCATGAATTTTCCCTTGAAACCATCATACACCTTCATGCATTCCCTTTTTTGCAAATCCTTCTTATAAACCATCTAGACCTGTAAAAAAAGTTCAGGCAGGTCGTGTCTCGGGTCGAGTCATATGGGTCATGGGTCGAGTAAGGATCATAATACAAGTCGGGTCATATACCATCGCACATTCCTTTTTCTGCAAATCCTTCTCATAAACCAACCACACTTTAATCGTGTCTGTAATTTTTAGTATTGAAAATAATAATTTGTTAACCATTTTTTGAAGCATAATATATAAATATTAATATTTTAATAAAATTCTTTATTTACATTTGGCCCAACAGGTCGATCGGGTCGGGTCTAGTTTTTGAGCCTAAAATAATGGGACATTTTGGGTTCGGGGCAAACGGGTCAAAATTTTTGGGTCTTAACCCTAGAAAACGGGTCGGGTTTTCGAATCGAGTCAGAATTTGACAGGTCTAAAACCAACACTTTCTTTTCTCTTATTGAACCCACTATTAACCCATCTTTACCTTTCTTCAAAACAGACAACAAAAACTCTAAATTGCCCGTAACAAACCTCCAAAATTCTAATGTTTCACTGCTAAATCGACAGTAGACGTATACACCTACACCATCGTCATCAACGTTGTCATTATCATCGTCAACCCACAGGTTTTGTAGAATAAAACTATTGTTAATCCATTCCTGCAAATATATATAAATAAAATATTTACGTTAGAATGTCACGTTATATTTATGTCATCAAGAATGTCACATTATATTTATGTCATTAATAATAGTTATCAAATATTTATTATGTTGATCTTATATGCATAAATTTTTGTATGGACAATTTTTAATTTCTTTTTTTCCGAGATTAAAGGTTGTTGTTTTGGTAAAAACTAGCTAAGTAGGTGATTTACTTGTTGAGGTGGATCAAAGTGGCTATTCTACTAGTACTACAAATGATGAAATAACGTGAGGAAAAACGCAAGAAGAGATATGACACAAAGAACTGGTGACGCGGAAACCCAATGTGGGAAAAACCGCGGGGGAGTCGGAATCCCTCCAAAGAAGTGCACTAAAAATGTAAAAGTACTTGCTGAGGTGGGACAAAGTATTTCGACGTAAATAAATAAATAAGGATGAATTTTCTTTGATAATCGTTTGGATGCTCGTATGCTGATTTGTGAATGAGTGAGCTGAATGTGTGCTCCTTCCTTCTCTTTGCCCTCCTTTTATAGCGTCAGTTCTGCCTCCAACGGCTCTGGTGGTATTGTTGCGAGATCCCCTCTACCGGTCCGGGTTTTATGGGGTCTGTTGTTGATTCGGTAAAATATGATTGTTGCTTGGTTGTGTTTGTTACTTTTATTTCTGGCCGTTGATCTTCCTTCACTTTCAATCCAGTCCACTCACTTGTTTAATCCATGTATTCTTCTCTTGACCAATCCTATACTACCACGTCAGTGATCCGTGTGAGGATTTATTTCAGCCCCAACAATTGCCCCCAGAAAGGCACATCTGGTGACACGTGTACGGATAGGGCTTTCTTCCTTCCTGAAGACGGCTCGTGTCTTTTCAACCGCCTCTACCACGTCTCATCAATTAAACTCCCTCCCCTTCTTAACTCCCTCAACTGCCATGACTCTCACACTTCACTCCCACTTTCCCCTATAAAACCTCCTAATTCTTTCTGACTCTCCTCACTTCTCCCAATCAATTCAAGGTAATCCTTCCTATTTTTTTGATTTTTCCGAGAATGGGTCGCAAATCTGTTAGAAAATCGCCTGGTTCTTCCTTTGCTGGTACTGCCAAGGGGGAGTTTCCTTCCACGGGGGTTCTTACGGGAGTAAATGCTTATGATTCGACGTATACAGAGGAAGATCTCCCTACAATTCGTGCTCGCTACGATTTGAGCGATGATGCCGTCATCCACCTCCCTCGTCCTGGACAGAGGGCTAATGCCTACCGCGCGGGGTGGGCTTGCTTGTATGAGTACCCTTTATTGCTAGGTTTGGTGTTTCCTTTTCCAAACCTGATTCACGAGTTCTTGAAGTTTAACAGCTTGGCCACCTGCCAGATCTCCCCTTATGCATCGAGAATATTAGTCTCCATGCGTGTCTTCAACGATGATCATGATCTGGGCCTCACCCTAGCCGACCTGGCCCATATGTACCTATACCGTCCTCTGGGTCCCGTTCAGATGACCCTTCGGACGATCGATGGTAGGGTACCAAGCATCCTTATACCCACCAAGGTGAAGGATGGGGGGTGGTTTAAGTTTTCCATCTATGTCAGACTCGACTCCATTGTTCCTCAGCCCTCCTACTTGCTTGATAAGTGGAGTCCCTTAGAAGGTACTCCATTGTCTCTTCTCTATCTGTTTTTTTAACTCACCAGGTAACTTACTTTCCTGTGCAGGTTTTAAACAGCCCAAGCCTTCGCTCGACGATTCTGCCGTGAGGAAGCTGTTGGGCCTCTCGGAAGATCAAAGGAAGTTCCCTATGCTCTTGTCCTCGAAGTTTTGCGGAGTAGTTGAAGAACCAACTGTGGCTGCTGAGGAGGATTCTGCTTCTGTGGAGGAGATTGGTGAGTTTGAAAGTGCTGCTGAAGTGAGGATGTCGTCTGGTGAGTTCCCTGGTGTCTTGTGTGTTAGGATGGATGTATGCTATGTTTTGTATGTGATGGTAAGGTCTGGATTTTTTTTTCAGCTGTGAGCCAGTTCATGGCAAAGAAGAAGAAAAAGTTGACTGACGGTGTTATTCCTTTTGCCCCCAGGAAGACGAAGGCTGCTGCTCCTCCCTCTGAAGAAGAACCGATATTCGTACCTCCTCTGGCTTCCGTGGCTCCTTATCCAACTCCAGCTTAATCCCCTACTAAGCTCACCATTCCCCCAGGCTATGGGGTTCAGGGAGATGTCCCGTTTTGGCCGTTGATGGGCCAATTCTTGTTGCCTGGGTCTCTGTACTCCCTGAGCTCCACACCCATCCCAGCGACCTTGGACTCAGCTGTTGAGGACCCCTTCAAGGTATGCTAATGGGTTTATTTCTTGGTACGACCCCCTGTTGAGCAAGTACTTTTGGTTTCATTCTTTGTGCCTTTTTTTGTAGACCTTTCATAAGGCCCTGTTCCTCCGCCAGGATCACGTGCGGATGATCATGGAGGTGAACAAAGCGCATGAGAGGTGCTCATCTTTGGAAGCTCAGCTTGTGAAGGCTCAGTCCGAGGTGAAGGTGATGGAGGACTAGCTGGCTAGGACGCAGAGGGTAAATCGTTCCCTCTCAACTGGTATGAAGAGCGCAGAGGACAAGCTGAAAGCTTTTGAGGGCCAGCTCCTTTCACTGAAGAAGGATCTCTCTCAGGTAGTGTTGTATGCCGCCTGGGAGTCCAAGATCCAGTGCTTGAAGGAGTTCCAGTCTGGGGAGCATGCCTCGTGGGACCTGGAGGAGGAGGAGAAGGCATTTGCTGAGCTCTTCCCTACCAAGCCGGATATGAGCTTCCTGAACGAGGTGGCAATCTCCGAGGAAGAGGAGGAGGTGGAGGCAACTCTTGTTGAGGAGGAGGTGGAGGCAACTCCAGAGCAGATCCCTGTTAATGCAGAGCCAGCATCAGGTGCAGGTGGCGATAATGATGGTGGTAATGGTGGTGGTGCTGATGGTGATGGCCAAGAGGCCGAAGCTTAGGTGTCTGTGACACTTTGTTTTTATTTTTCGTCTTTTGTTGAACTCTTGTCTTTGGTTTTGGTTTTGGTTTTGGTTTTGGTGGTACCGTGTAAAAACAATATAAAGTTTGTCGTGCGGCGGGAGTATTTTGCCTTTTCTAAATGACTTGTTTAGTAATTTTGTACTTACTGTGTGTAGCGCGCTTTTGATGTGCTTCTGTTTGTGGGCCAGCATTGTCGATAGACGGTGGCTCTGGAGTCATTTGTCCATATATCTGAGCGCCACGCTACGTGGGGGTGTATGTGGTGGTTGAGTAGGGGCTGGACCCTTTATTCGCCACGCGCACGCTGTTTGTACATGTGGAAGCGTTTTCTGCTAGTCTGGGTATGGCAGACTGCCTTCCAAGGTTAGTAGGACTCCTTCAGGTAGGAGGTCTGTGGGCAGCCAAACATGTTTAAATAATCTGAGAGTACTTTTGGCAAAAATAAAATTGAATACTTCAAAAATAAAGGCCAATGATGTGCTTTAAAAATAACTGGATTGTTCTACACATTTTTATTCAAAGGTATTACTTAAAAATAAAAATCCCTTTGTAATTGTGAAAGATTTTGCTTGTTTGGCTGCGAAGGATGTCAAGGTACCATACACGATTAGAAGCATCTTGGGTGCAACGATTAGAAGGATGTCACTTGTGGAGATGCTCCGAGAAATACCCTTTTCTTTGCTAGAAAGTAAACCTTTTACACGATCTCACTGTTGAGAAGAAGGTTTTGTGTTTTGTCAAAAGTTACTGTTAACTTTTGTCAGTTGTGATGAGAGTATGCTCAGATGGAGGCTGCAGAGAGAATCAATTAGGTTTTTAGAACTTTCTATTTCTCACCCCAATCTCACGGCTCCTTGGTAGGTTTTATATGAGGGGATTTTTATGTCTCCTCAAACTAACTACCCATTAACTAAAAACCGAGTTTATCTGGATACATTCGTTTTTGTTTATTTTAGCTTCCAATATAATGTAATATATTATAATCGTCGTTTTTACATGGACCGACATTATCATTAATTATAAATATCCGTATATTTATAACTTGCCAATTAATTATAACGGTTTATGTTTAATTAGCTTACATTATATACTATAATTAAATATAACTTTTTATATTCAATTTTACGAATTACAGTTAATTCGTCTCAGCTAACTTTCGTCTCATCATCGCATTGACTAACCTTTTAGTCAATTACACTGACTAACCTTTTAGTCATATAATAGGGTATCAATATGATTATTTTCTCAAATAATCACATCTCTCAAACACATCCTATAGGTGTGACTTTTAGGACCAGTTGATCACCGCCATCTGTATGACAATAACGTCAAACTTATCTAGCAAGCCAACCGTTATTGATAAACGTTAATCAACTGATTATTATACAAAGTATACCCTGTGAACCTACAGAGATTTATTTATGTTATTGCACTAACTGGAGGACACTCGCTCCAACACTTAAAACTTCTTACCTCCTTCCTGTCTGCTGGTAATATGTCGTGTTGTAGCCAATCCTGGTACTGTTTCCTCCAGTCTGGCTAACTTTCTACCTGCCCTTCAGTATTCATTAGTACCCCTGCCCCCTTTAACCACTGTGTTCGAGTCTTGGACTCTCTACAGTTACCTTGCTCTTCCCTGTCTACCGCCGGTTTCAGTACGTGCACAATAGGTAAGCTGGAGAGGGTACCAGGTTTGAAGGTTGCCCCCAGGGTGGTCAGGGCGGCTGCGTCAGCGTTCTGGTCTCTAGGGATCTGGCTTATGATAAACAGCTGGAACTTGAGAGATAGTTCTTTCGCCACCTTTAGGTAAGCTAGCATTTTGGAATCTCTGGCGGTGTACTCCTCGTTGACATGGTTCACAATCAATTGTGAATCGCTGCATATTGAGATGCTCTGCACCCCTAGATCAAGGGCTAGCTGTAGGCCTAGGATTAAGGCCTCACACTCTGCTTCTTTGTTGGTGGCTCTGAATTCGTAGCGCACCGCTTGTACTATCATGTCTCCCTGTGGAGACCTCAAGACTATGCCAACCCCGGTTCCCCTCATGTTTGAAGCCTCATCTATGTGTAATAGCCAGGGTTGATCTGATCTCCCCTTTTCTAGGGTCAGGCCCTCCTGATCTGCCTGTACTTGTAGAGCATGACTAAAGTTTGATACAAAGTCTGCTAGGGCTTGTGATTTAATTGATGTCAGAGGTTCAAACCTAAGGTCGAAACCACTAAGGTGGATAGACCACTTGGCCATTCTCCCTGACAGTTCTGGCTTCCTCATGCTTGCTTTTAGGGGGTAGCTGGTTACTGCGACGATGGGGTGGGCCTCAAAGTACGGCCTCAGCTTATAAGACGATACTACTAAAGCTAGTACAAGTTTTTCAAGTGTTATGTACCTGGTCTCTACAGATAGCAGAGACTTACTGACATAGTACACTGGGTGTTGTTGCCCATCTTGTTCTCGTACCAGTACTGAGCTGACAGATGCTTCTGTCACTGATAGGTACAGGTAGAGGTGCTCTCCAGGCTCTGTTTTTGAAAGGATGGGTGGACTGCTCAGGTGCCGCTTCCGAACCTGGAATGCCTTTTCGTGTTCTTCTGTTCACTCAAACTGTTGATTCTTCCTTAGGATATCATAGAAGAGGCGACACTTATCTGAGGACCTTGAGATGAATCGGTTCAAGGCTGCCATCGTCCCTGTCAGCTTTTACACGTCTTTCGGCTTCTGAGGGGACTCTAGCTGTAATAGAGCTTTTATCTATTTCGTACTTGCCTCTATGCCTCTCTGTGTCACCAAGTGCCCTAGGGATTTTCTCGAGGAGACTCTGAAGGTACACTTCAGGGGGTTTAGTTTCATTTTATACTCCCTGAGGGTGCTGAAGGTGCCTCCGAGAAGTTGTATGTGGCCCATAGCTGGTTTTGATTTCACCACCATGTCATCAATATAGACCTCTATTGTTTTCCCTATCTGTTTCTTGAACATCCTTTTGACCAATCTCTGGTAGGTTGATCCCGCGTTCTTGAGCCCAAAGGGCATTACATTGTAGCAGTACAACCCACGTTTTGACTGGAATGCCGTTTTCTCTTGATCTGTGGGGTACATCTTGATCTGGTTGTACCCACTCCAGACATCCAAGAAGGTTAGCATTTCGTGTCCTGATGTGGCGTCAACAATGACATCAATATGTGGCAGGGGGAACGGATCTTTTGGACACGCTTTGTTCAGGTCGGTGGAGTCCACGCACACCCTCCACTTGTTGTTCTTCTTTGGGACCACTACTACATTGGAGAGTCATTCTGGATACTTCACTTCTCGGATTTTTTCTGCTGCCAGCAGGTTATCTACCTCCAGATTGATGATTTGGTTTCTTTTTGGAGCGAATTTCCTTCTACTCTACTGGACCGGGCTTTAGCTAGGGTCCACATTAAGACGATGGGTTATTATGCTGGGGTCTATGGCCACCATGTCGTCATGTGACCAGGCAAAGCCGTCTGCGTTCCTCCTAAGTAGCTCAAGTAGTCTTTCTCGTGTCTGACCGGTGTAGTCTGATCCTACCTGTACGGTCCGATCTGGATGCAGCATGTCTAATGTGATATGATCAAGTTCCTCCTGTGGGGGTTCCTCATACTTCTCATGGACATGCTGGCTCTGTAATTGCTATGCTAGCGGGCTGGCGGTTTGCTTCAGTGCATCCTTGTAACAGCCTCTGGCCTCCTCTTGGTCTCCTCGTTCCTCCTGTACTTCCCATGGTGTTGGGAACTTCAGGCACTGGTGGTACGTCGAGGGTATTGCTCTCATTTCATGGATCCATGGCCTGCCACCATGGATTACATTTTAAGTAGATGGATCATCAATAACTAAATATCTTACTTTCTTATTAATTCCACCAGCAAAAGTAGGAATAACTATTTCCCCTAGTGATCTCGTGGTTTCGCCACTGAATCGCACCAGGGGTATTGCCTTTTTGGTCAGGTCCTTCTCACTCAGATCCATATTCTTGAGGGTGCTCAACATGAGAAGGTTCACTGAACTCCCAGTGTCTACCAGGATCTTCTTTACCAGACAATTCCTTATTGACAGGGTAATTACAAGTGCATCATGATGTTGCTTTTCTACACCATGTGCGACTGCCTCGTCGAAGGAGACTGCTGGTAGGTTCATCCTGCTCACCCTGCAGGAGGGCTCAGGCCAGTCCCCCTTTATTTCTGTAGCATGTCTCTTGGCAGCTGAGTAGGTTAACCCACACAGCTCTGAACCACCTGTGATTATATTGACAACCTTACTATAGAGAGGGGGTGGAGAAGGTAGCACCTGATCCGTGGCGTTTATTTTACCGGGTCAACTTCCTTTTGAGAGTAGGTTGTCGTGGTATCCTGCGATGTCTGTAGCGATGTCACATCTGGGGTTGGACACCTTCTCTTTGTTGAACCTGTTCAGGAAGTCTCTGGTGGATTCATCGAACTTTTGAGTTATCCGGTACAGGTCACTAGTCTGCTTCTCTGGTTTCCTGCTGCTAGCGAACTACTGGGTGAACAGGTTCACCAGGTTGGCGAAGGTTCCCACGCACCTGTAAGGGAGGCTCAAGAACCACTGCAGGGCAGATCCAGAGAGGGTCGATCCAAATCCCTTGCACATGCATGCTTCCTTCAGGGGACATGTTGTTGTGACCACCATCATGTTCTGTTTGTACGGGTTGATATGGTCCAAGGGTTCATCAGTTCCATCATACAACGTCATGACCGGTGGCTTGAACCCTTTGGGCACGTTGATGAGCGCTATGCCATCCGCGAAGGAGAATCAGCGTAGCTCTCAGGTGTGGCTTTCTCCATATGGCGTGGCATCCCCGGGATCTTGTTGATCATGTCCCTTAGTTCCTGGAGTTTCTGTTCCACTAGCCCTCCTAGTCTTGGAAAAGGGTTAGGAACACGAGGAGCAAGGCCAAAGAAACTACCTCCGGGTGTCGCTCCTCCTTGGATCTGCTCTTCTGAGTAGGGGATGTAGTTCACTCCACTCTGCATGGGCTAGTGTGGATGATGGGCCTCCACTGGTGGGCTACTGGTTGGCTCAGAGTACCTGTACCAAAGAAAGGGTTAGTAACGAAAGAAGCACCAGAAGGCAAATTACCTAGTGTTTGTGGATAGCCCGAGGGAGCGAAGTGGCTAAGTGTTAAGGTTGATGGCCCAATAGGCCACATGGATCGAACTGGAAGAGGCGTTGCTAAGTCCTACTGGGTCAGAAGTTCCTGCGGTATCTAGCATCCTAGACTTGTACTTGGAATCCAAGTTCTCTTTTGAATAGGTGAATTAGATCAACTCATGTTAGACCTAGGAATCCAAGTTCTCTTTTGAATACCGTTTTTGTTGTTTGATTGATAAACTATCAAAATGTTCCATATGACTATGATAGTTTGTCACCTCAAACATCAAACCATCAAGTTGTATTCGTTGTTTTTGAACATGGATTATGTATGCAATGAATGACATGTTATGATGTTTGTTTAATAGTTACTCTCAGCAAGCAAAATAATCTCATTGCGTAACAAGACCTCATAAAAGTGCCTCTTCAAGAGAATACATAACATGGCATACAAATATTATGACCACATTTCAGTACATCAACATGATAGAATCACATAACATGGAAACTTAATATAAGCACATTTAAGTACCTCAACATGGTAGAATCCCATAACATGGATCCTCAATGCGACCATATATAAGTACGTCAACATGCTATACCTCTTGGTGGCAGCAAATATGGGTAATTTAATTAACCTCTACATGATAGATTTAATCCCACCAACAAATAACCTCTCAGTCAACTTACGACCTTCATTGAGATTAAGTGTCAGCAAATATAGTTACTCTCAGCAAGCAAACTAACCTCATTGAGTAACAAGACCTCATAAAGGTGCCTCTTCAAGAGAATACATAACATGGCATACAAATAATATGACCACATTTCAGTACATCAACATGACAGAATCACATAACATGGAAACTTAATATGAGCACATATAAGTACCACAACATGATAGAATCCATAACATGGATCCTCAATGTGACCATACATAAGTACGTCAACATGCTATACCTCTTGGTGGCAGCAAATATGGTCAATTTAATTAACCTCAACATAATAGATTTAATCTCACCAACAAATAACCTCTCAGTCAACTTACGACCTTCATTGAGATTAAGTGTCATCAACAAATTTTATGCAAGCAACAATACCAGCAGCAAACTAAAATAGAAGATGAGAAATGGGTACATCATATGAAAAATGCACTACATTTCAGTACATTCAGTAAAAAAAAAAGATGGACAGCAGAAAATAGAACAGCAGCAAAAAAACAAACAGCATCAAATCATACATTCTGTAAAATAGATGGACAGCAAAAAATGGTCCAAATCCTTTGATTTTTCCCTTAACTCAGTAGGACTTCCCCCCACAATTCCCTCAAATTCCTTACCTCCAACAAAAAAAGCAGTCATTAGCATAAAATAACATGAATATAACAATTTAATCCGAATCAACATAAAATAAAATAAACCGACCTCTAATTTCATCTTTTTTCCTTTGCTTTTCTAAGAAATGATCACAAAACCTCTTGAAATTTATTGAACTTGGGGACAATTCACCAGATCGACCCCTTTTCATAGGATAACCTTCCCTATCAGCACATGCACTAACTATGGCCTTATAAGCGACAGCTTCCTCAAACAAACAACATAGAACATGGTTATTATCATTAGCATAAAATAATGTGTGAATATAACAATTTAAACCGAATCAACATAGAATAACAAAACTGACCTCTATTTTCATCTATTTTCCTTTGCTTTTCACAGAAATTGCCACAAAACCTCTTGAACTTCATGGAACTTGGTGACATATCATCAGATCCACTAACTTTCTCCTCAAAAATGACATCTTCCTCAAACAAAGAATCAGGAACATAACTATTTTCATCTGCGTAAAAGGCCGATGTAGCCTCGGTATCATCTTCAACATCAGAATCAAGTAGTGAGCCATAACCTGAGTAAGTATCAGGGGCCACATGACCAACCCCTGGGATCTAAAGGCAATGATCCAGAGATTCATGGTAAGAAAGACCAGATCTAGGAAGGTTTTCACCATTTTTGTTAGTCATAGATCGAGGAAGGTAAGGGATATTGAAGAAAAAAAGTGAAACAAGTGAAAGAAGATTGGGAGAAGTGAATCAAAGACAAGAGAAGAGAGGAGATGGAAAAGAGAAGACATAATATTTTAGAGAGAGAGACGGCGCATGAGAGAGTGAAGAATTTAGGGTTTTAGAGAGTGGGTGAGGTGAGGGACAAATTTAGGGTTATATAGAAATGGGTAGTTGGGTTTCAGAAATAATGAGGATAGAAATGGGTAGTTGGGTTTGGTAGGGGTGAGTAAATGAGAGTATATATAGTGGTGTGAATAAATGGTGGGAAATTATAAAAAAAGGGAGGGAATAATTAACTTAATACAATAACTTAAGTACAATTATAGAATAATTAGAAGTAATAATAAATGGCATTATATGTAAATATAGATAGTAACAAGGATACTTTGGTCATTTTTCCTAGACAAAAATAGAAAGTAATGAAATGGGTACATCAAAGTGAAATGGACCAAAAAGGAAAATGGGTACATTATATGAGAATGGAGGAAGTACTACTTAATATCTTATTTGTGTCACATTGAAAAATAATGTAGGTGTGGAGAATATAATATGAATAAATAGAAGAATTGTCCAACATCGAAAAAATATCATAAGATGGGTGATCATGTGATTATAAGTAGGAGTCGTCCTTGAAACTTAGATATCAACCCAAAATCATTTAAGACTCTCAAGTATTGTCTTACAGAGTTATTCAAAGTTTATATTAATCTCTCCACCTTAATTTAATTTACATCATCAAAATTAATTTAGAAAAGTATCATAAATAATAATTTAATTAAAAGAATATCATAAATAATAATTTTAATGTTGTACTACTTAATATCTTATTTGTGTCACATTGAAAAATAATGTAAGTTTGGTGAATATAATATGAATAAATAGAAGAATTGTCCCACATCGGAAAAATATCATGCGATGGGTGATCATGTGATTATAAGTAGGAATCGTCTTTGAAACTTAGATATCAACCCAAAATCGTTTAAGTCTCTCAAGTATTGTCTTACAGAGTTATTAAAAGTTTATATTATTATCTCCACCTTAATCTAATTTACATCATCAAAATTAATTTAGAAAAGTATCATAAATAATAATTTAATTAAAAGAGTATCATAAATAATAATTTTAATGTTGTACTACTTAATATCTTATTTGTGTCACATTGAAAAATAATGTTGGTGTGGAGAATATAATATGAATAAATAGAAGAATTGTCCCACATCGGAAAAATATCATACGATGGGTGATCATGTGATTATAAGTAAGAGTCGTCCTTGAAACTTAGATATCAACCCAAAATCGTTTAAGTCTCTCAAATATTGTTTAGAGAGCTCTTAAAAGTTTGTATTATTTATGAAAATAATATAATTAGATTCGTGGTAAAAAAAAATGCTATCATTACAATATATAATCTCATATTACTTGCACATACTTGACGTAATTCTTAGTATATGTTATTTATCCCGCATTGAAAAATAATGTAGATTTGGTGAATATACCACCTACAAATAGTAGAACTGTTCCACATCAGACAATTAGCATAAGGTGGGACCATCCTATATATCCTTAGAATTTCTTGAGCATTGTCTTAGAGAGCTTAATTCTTATGTACCTTGGATCATTTTTGTGTGTGAATGTATCAATCAAAACATATGTAAACCTAATAAATGAGTTGAACGCGAGTGTCATGTTAATATTTTCCGGATCATAATGTATGTCAAATATAACTTGAGTCCTGACAAGCTTGCTAAAATATGGTTAAAATAAAAGTTGACTCAATATATCAATATTATTTTCTTAAAAATTATATTTTATTATAGTGTTATAAGTTTGTTATAAAAAATTTATGAAAATGACACTAATGTAACATCTTGCATCGCACGGGCATAATATCTAGTTGTTACTAAAGTTAATCATAAATCTTATTCAATTAACAAAACTAACAATAGAACGATGAAATAGATTAGTAGTTGCGGAGCTACCAATCGTAAGACAACCTTCATATGATAAAGAATAAAGCACATAAAAATAATCAAGATAAAAATTAGAAATTTCAAACACACAATTGAATAATAAGTGATTCTATGTCTGAAACCAAGAATAGAGAATTAGTTCCACATTATAATCTCTAGTAATTAGGTTTATTCGAGAAAAAGCATAAGTTGCATAAAAGTTGTTTTCTAAAAGCTAAGACTAAAGTTTATATACTAACTTATTAGCTAACTAGATTAGGAAAGTAATTAATAATAAAAAATAATATTAATATTATCGGATTAAACCGAGTGAAATAAGGTAACCAACGAGTCTTGAATTAGGCGATATAAGGACGAAAACTGTACACATATTGTGTGCATGTTGTGCGCGTGTCTAACCAATGTTGAACCAATGTGGAACACGCCTTCTTGTTTTGCTGCTACCCGTGTTTCTTGTTTATGCGCGCATAAATTACGTGAATTAGTTTCATGAATTTCTCTACATCATCTACCACCCTTACTCTTATACTTCAATTATTCTTCACTCCGTCTCAACTCCAATGAAGACGGTTTCTTTTTCAAACTCCATTTTCCACCTCAAACTATTAAAAATAATGAACCAACAAGTGTTCATGGTAATTACAAGATATGACTCATATTAAACATACTTGACACTTGAACTCGACCAATTTGACACTTCTAATACATAGTAAAACCGTCTCACCACTTTCTCTCCGTCGTCTTTCTTTTTCAGAAAATTTTACAAGATTACCAAGGTGATACCAAAACAATTAGACAACGACAGCTGCGAGTCCAAGTATTAAGGGAACTCCCATTTATCACCACCTTCAATGTCGTTAGATTTAACAGTTTTTTCTCTATCCCAGTACTCCCTTAATCATCATCAGAGTCCTAAAAATCCAAAATTGGGATTTTCTAACTCACTCAGGTAAATTACGCTAATAACCATCATTTAATGAATTGATTTTCTTGCTTTTTGCAATTTTACCAAGATTGGACTTAGAGATTCATATCTTCTATCAAATCAGTTTCTAAAACATGGAATTCAATTATGGAGTATGATCATTTCAAGATTTTAAATATTGAGTACTGGAAATACAGGGTTCATCGTATGGGTCTTCTTGAAAAGCCCTTGTTACGTAGTCGAACGATTTCGATTACGTGTCAATTTTACCTGGCTGGGTCGAAGAATAGGCTTATATGCTTATTTTTTATAGATTATGAAGATTTTTGTATTTAGAATTGTTGGAAATATGCTTCAAAAGAAGCTCTTAGTAGTGCTTTTTTTTCCCACATTGACCATGAAATATACGTTTTATGGTTTATATATGACCTCTTACACTACACTACTAGGTGAGTGTTTGGTAAGTATCTAACCAACCACACACGCGTGCGCGCCACGCCACACCCAGGCTCGAGCTTTGGGCTTTTGTGGAGCGTTGTATTAAAAGACAATACATACCATATGAAGAAAAGTTCTGACGGAATCATAATTCCGTCAGTTTCCCGTGTTCTAACTACAGTTTGACTTTGGTTTGACCTCCTGACAGAATTTCCGTCACTATTATATATTTCTGACGCATAATCCGTCAGATTTCGTCATGTATTTATGCCGCCATTGACAATGGTCAACGCGCGGATAATCTGTCAGAATTTCACTTGCGTTAGAAAACCGTCAGTTTTTCGAGATTCCTGACGGCTTTTATTTTCAGCCAGAAATGTCTCCAGTTTCCCTTGTTATTTTTGTAGTGGCCTGGGATGCCCATGAAGGTTGCTTAATGATTTTAAGTTGGACGAGTGTCCCAGCCAGTCGACCGGTCGCCGGTGGGCCGACCGGCTAGGTGGTTCATGCTCTTCTTTTAAAGTTTGTGAATAAGCTTGGTCGCCCAGCCGACCGCTGGTTTCCTGACCGGTTGGGAACTTCTGACCTCCATTTTTTCTTTTTTCTCATATAGCCTCACATGTAACGGTTTTTATGGTATGTTTACGTAATTATAACCTTACGTAAAGACATAGAATATTCAAGTATGAAATGAATGGTATCCTACATGCTTTATTCACATGTTTAGTGACGGTTTTGGATGTTTAACTCATTTATGTCATTTATTCCTTGAGTAGTCGGTGAGTCTTGGTGTTGGATGATATTGAAATCTCATTTCTCGTTTGTACCCTTATACTCGTTAGACTTTATGTCGGAGCAATAAAGGTACATTTTATTGTATGCTAGTGGAAATATGACGACGTTGTACGGAGGCGAACGCTTGACATTCATCTACCAGGCCGTCAAATGTTGTATTCTTGCTAGGTAGTGTCATTGCAAGGAGCGTACTTGCTTGTTTTATCTTGACCCATGTTCCTTGTTTTTAGCCGGAAGATGGTACTTGAGCTCTTTCCGTCTCTTTCATGTGGTTTAGCCGAATTTAGGGTGCTCGACGTCCATTGGGTTGATTGAATCTTGGATGCGAAACGTTTATCGCATGTCGAATCAGAACACATTTATTCTGAGAGTCTGGTCAAGTTTAGACTAGGATCGTGTTATATTATCGTCGTCCTTTCGAGAGGAAATGAGTCTTTAGTATACAAAAATTTTATCGTATACGGTTCAGGAAAAGGTTTATCCTGTGGACTTGTTTGTCATGCTTGCAAAGTACATATGCTAGTGCGTGTCATGTACCGTGAGAGTATGTTTGATTCACATGATGGTTGTTGGACGTGTATTAAATTGTAGGATGCCTTATTATCTTGTGTGTCACGTCTCCAACCTCTTAAATTATATGGTTTCTAGCGGTGAGATGCAAGCCGTTAGTAGCGATATAGTTTCCAAGGTGAGTTCTTACCTAGTCTTGATAATATGATGAATATGTTGTATTGATTTTCAAATGTTTATGACGCAAATATGAGATGTTATCATTATAATTGGTATGAAACTTATATATGAATGAACATGTATGTTTATATGCTTAATTATGTTTGTTTTGATGTGATATGGGTTGGAAAACCTCGAGTTACTCCCTACTGACTGTGGCATTCATGTTTCACGAATGAATAGGTTACAGGTTGGTGTTGCATGGGGTTTTGACGAGTGAGCTAGTGAGCGTCGTTCTTACAATGATCCACCCTTAGCGTTATAGTCTATATTAGTTTTATTATGTCATTTGTGTATTTACCAAATGATCGGGATCCCTTATATTTATTTAAGTTAGAATTCTTATAAACGATTTATTAAGTAAGCTTTGGTTTTATAACTTAAAGTAACATTCGCGGTTTTGCATTTATAGTTTTTAAAATCTAGTGTTTTCCACTGCAAATCTATGTGTTTACTTTATTGCATTATCGCGGGGTGTCACGGTTGTTATTAGAGCTATAACGCTCCTGACGCACATTCATGCACCCCAACTTTCAAAAACTTGACCAATGAACAATGAATGAGCGATTGGTAGACTTAAGGACCTAAGGTGGTAGTCTTTAGTGTACTTGATGTTTGTTAGGTTCTACCTTGTTTCTTGATTGTGTTGAGTGATGTTATGTGTGTTTGAGTCTACCGCCTTGAGGTTGACCATGTGGTGGCTAGAAGTAACCTTTGCCGAAGATTGAAGATTGGCTAGGCAAATTGAAGCGTATTTCTATCTCATTGATTATTTTTCCTTCTTGTGGTGTACCTTGCTCTGTTCTTTTTATCTAGATGCTTTTTCATCTCTTCTAATTACTTCTCTCCTTGGAAATTACTCTTGTTATTTTTCCGCGACTTAATTACCATGGTATCTTGCCCTTTCTTATGGCCTCTTGTGGATATTTTATCCTTTTGTTTGAGGTGTATTAGCCTTGGTTGAAATAATTTTGGACTTTAAGGAAGTTGTGTGTATTTGAGCTTCACCCTATATTGGTGGAGTGATGGAGTCTTTGGAGAGTTTAGTGTGGCATGTTTGAGAGAATTTAGTGCATAAATACTTGCCATGATTTGTGTGTGAATAATTCATTGCATTCGATGGTGTAAGGTTGAATGAATTGGCTAGGACTTTTAAACTCGTTGGTGATTTAATCTTTTGGACTAGTGTTTGAGAGTTTAGTGTTTTTTTGTAGATCATTCATATGATAGGTCGAGTTGTTGTAAATGAGAAGCTTTGAATGATATCTTGAGGATTATAGATATGAGTGAGATTCAATTATGTGAGCTATGATGAAAATGCTTTGGAACGTTAATGATGATGTTCGATTCAGTGTTGTACTTTTATAATAGTGAGCTTATGGGCCATTTGAGTTGAAAAGGACCTAGTATAGAGAAGTCTTTGTTAGTGCTTCGATTTTACAAACCTCTGAGTTGTGTTGGATACTGGAGTTTTAAGAATGTTATTATTCGTGAGTTGTACTTTTGCTTTTTGGAATCCGTAATATGTGAAATGATGAATGAATTGGGAAGTGGTCAATTTATCTAATTTATGTGTCTACCCTATTTTAACGATTTGTGGTAGCGTGGCCCCTTATGAGAGGCTTTCATTGGAGGGATAAGTTTATATGATATCACCCTAGGTTTGAAAGAAGAGATTTGTCGACTTGTGAATGACTCGTTTTTGGAATTTGGCCATTTTGATATAAGGCCCTAGTTACTTATAGGTGTGACTTTTTTGGATAAAACCTTAAGTTATTAGAAGTGCTTGGATTAAACCTTATATTTTTCCTCGTGCCATTACCCTTTTTCCTTCCTTCCGTTTAAATTTTGTTGAGCTTGTTCTTTAAGAACATATGTTCTCTTACTATTTCTTTACTTGGCTATCTTCATAGCTCTAGTATTGGCTTCAATTCCTTGATTTTGACCTCTTATCTTAGTGTCTCATATCTCGTAGTTGCATTCTCTCTTCTCTAGTGAGGTAGTTGTCTTATTAACTGGTGTAACGAGTTAGTAATTTGTGTTTTGAGGATGCTCTGGCTAGGGTACCTACCCGTTTAATCGAACTAGTTTTGTGTTGATTATGACCATATATAAGATTAGAAATTAAACCTTAGGTTGAACCTGTGGTGATAATGTATTCTCTCGGTGGCCGTAGATTTGCGAGCTTGATGTTGTAGAGTTACTTCGAGGATCGAGTTGATCGTGGTGAGAGTTTGTTGTTGGAGTATTATAAAAGTTGCCTTAGGGATATTTTGGAAATTTGTCGCCTTAGAAAATTGGACTCTTAAAAAAACTTTACTTTGTGGTAATTAAGATTGGTGACCAAAGTTTAAGGAAAATTTTCATAAGTGAAGATCGATGAATCTTGATCTTTAGATAAGTAAGATGATTTGAATAGTTATCTCCTCGCCATGCTCTTGGCCATTTGTGGTTTGGAATTAGTACTTGTTCCTTCTCGAGGTATTGTGGTTTGAGGATGATAAATTTCATTATAAGCTTAGAATAATGAGTTTTACAGTATTTTTAATCAGAGATTTAATGGTAAACCTTTTTCACCTTGTGGTTGGTAGTAGATGTTGTTTTCTAATTGTGATTACTTATGTTGGTGGATTCAGGTAGAGTTATGATTGAACTAAGGATTTTAGAGCGTATTGAGTAATCTTTCATGTGGATCATTGATGGTGGATTTTACCCTGTCGATAGACCTTAGTTGATGCAAGTTGGATATTAGATATTTGGTTTAGTGACTTTGGTCTTGTAATTATAAAGGATGTCTGTGAAATCTAATGATTGGAATGGGTAAGGTGTAATTGAGGTGAGTTACATTCTTTCGAGGACTAGCTTATTAGTTGAGCCGGTGATGTCGGTCTAAGGAAGTTATTGGCCTTGATGTGGCTGTAAGATAGGTTTGTAAAATTTTCCGAGAAGTCGATCAAGATGGCTTTAATATTTTGAGTTGAGTCTTTAGCTTTCCCTCTTTCATAAGTTTTCTTTCCCTTAAGTGTAAGCTTTATCGCTCATTCCTCTCTTATCGATCTTGGTAAGCCTTCTTTCGGAAATAATGTATATCTTTGTTTATCATTCATCTGCCGTTACCCTTCAAGTTGATTCTTTGTCGAGTTGCTACTCTTAGGACTTCGTCTTTCGTGTCGCTCTTGCTCTTTTCGCTAAGCCTTTTGGTTGGCATTTATTCTTGTCGTCGGTAAAGTTTCTTGTCGGTGGACCTATCTACCGACTCTATCGTGATCTTTCTATCCCTACGAGTCCAATTTATTTTATTTTGCTTGTGGTGTGTGTATTTCATTACCATGATTTGTGATTGTGATATTCAAGTTGCTTTTATGTGTATGCAATGTCTAATTGTCCTAAGTCTATACTTTGAGAAAATTTCCAATTTTTTACGTTGAGTTTCGAAAATTTCCTTTTAAAAGAGTTTTAGAAATTCGTTTTTCTACTTTTATTTGAAGAAAATGGAATTAATTATGTTACTCTTATTTTGGATTATGCGTTTGGTCGGATGTTAGGACTCGTTATTGGAGACGGCTGATAACTAGTTTCGCGCCTATCAGCGTCTGATTTCATGTTAATCTTGTCTTAGCTTTGGAATGTTAGTGTTCTTGTGTGTACGACAAGAGCTATTTCATTCCACAAAAAGAGACTGGCACCTTCGAAAACTTTTCTCATACATTTTTGGAAAAAAGGTCTTGTTTTGAAATGTCATTACTTGTAAATGTTTTGGATGTCAATTTTGAGAAACCGATTTCGTGTAACTTTTGTTTTCTGCTTTCAAGATTTGAGGATTTAAAAGGAGGGGTGATTGTTACACCCGTGAATTTAGCGAATTGATTTTATTAATATTATTTTTATTAGTTAGCTTTAACTTTAGACTTAAATAGTATTTTAGTTTAGTTGGGTAGAAACAGTGTCGTTTCTGTCCGTTATTGGTTCATAATCGACCTCTACTCGAAAATTCAATTGGGTCAACCTAACATAAGATTTGGACCTTTTATTATTCATCTTCTCAAAACAAACCCACTGTAAACTCCATCTCCCTCCTCCACTTTTCAGCATACAATTTCATCCCTTCCATCAACCTAAAAATCTTTATTAAGCCTACATATTTCAAAAGCTTAAGACGGATGTCGTTTCTTCGTCTCAACGAAACTTCATGATTTTACATGATTCTTCTCCTTTCATTCTCCTCTTCCTTTTCATACCATAAAATCGCATCTACCTCCAACTTTTTATAAAACCTATCTTTTAGATCTAATCTTAGATGGACATAGTCTCTTCGTTTCTTAACGGAGTTTAATTCCGTTTAGTATTCTGGAATCCTCTCACCGTCCTCCTTCTTTCTAGATTAATTTTGAAGCGTTGGGTCAAAGAAATCTGTTGGTATCGTCAGCTTGCTTGAGCATAGCTTATTTGGAATGGTAAAGAAGTAATGTAGTCAGGTTACTCGAAATCACATTTTTATGTGTTTCTTATGTGTTTTAGGGTAGTATTTTTGATAAAGACGAGTTCATTTTTAGTTAGTGACATGAATCCATGTTCTTACATGTGGAGTTGTTGAATTGTGGTTCAGCTGTCTTAAAATGATACAAGTTGGTAGTTTTGTATACTAATAATCCTTCTTATCTTGTAAGTATGCTTTAAAGTCACTAATGTTGGTTTAATTAGTTTCTTAACGATTGTGTTGGATATTTTGATACCCATATGATGATTAGTGATGAACTTGTATTGAAATTATAAATGGGTTTGAGTTCTCTGCGCATTAAGATTGAATTTGTGGTGACTTCGGGCTCAGGGTGTCCCAGCCGGTCGGTCGGCCGCCGGTCAGATGACCAAGTAGGGAGTCCCTGATGTCGCCATATTTGTGTCATGTCATGGCGTGTCCCAGCCGGCCGAACGGCTGGGAGCCCCCTGAAGTTGGTTTGATTTTGATGTTGGGTGTCTGTCCAAGCCGGCTGACCGGCTGGGAGGCCCATGAAGGTTCTTTAATGTTTGTAAGATCTACGAGTATCCCCGCCGGCCGACCGCCTAGGAGGTCTCTGCTCTTCTTTTGAAGCTTGACCAGCAGGGGACCCCCTGGCCTCTTTTTGTTCTCTTTTCTCATATAGCTTCACATGTGACGATTTTTATGGTTTGTTTACGTTATAACATTACCTAATGACATAGAATATTCATCTATGAAATGTATCGTATCTCACATGCTTTATTCACATATTTAGTAATAGTTTTGGATGTTTAAATCATTTAAGTCATTTATGCCTTAAGTAGTCAGTGTGTCTTGGTTGTTGGATGATATTGAACTCTCATTTCTCTATTGTACCATTATACTCGTTAGACTTCATGTCAGAGCGATAGAGATACATTCTATTGTATGCTAGTAGGAATATAGCGATGTTGTTGAGAGGCAAATGCTTGGCGTTGATCGACCCGGCCGTTAAATGTTGTTTTTCTCTGAGGTGGTGTCATTTCATGTAGCGTACTTGCTTATTTTATCTTCACCTATCTTCCGTGTGGTTTAGCCGAAAGATGTTACTTGTGTTTTTTCTGCCTCTTTTGTGTGGTTTAATTGAATTTAGGGTACTCCACATCTTTTGGATTGATCGAGTCTTTGATGCGAAATGTTTATCGCATATCGAATCGGAACACGTTTATTCTGAGAGTCTGGCAAAGTTTAGGCTAGAACCGTATTATATTATCGCCGTCCTACCGGGAGGAAATGAGTCTTTCGTATACGAAATGTTTATCGTATACGATTCAGGAAAACGTTTATCTTGTGGACTTGTTTGTCATGCTTGCAAAGTATAGATGTTAGTGCGTGTCATTTACCGTGAGGGTATGTTTGATTATCATGATGGTTGTTGGACGTGTATTGAATTGTTGGATGGCTTATTATCTTGTGTGTCATATCTCCAACCTCTTCAATTATATGGTTGTTAGCTTTGAGATGCAAGCCGTTAATAGCGATATAGTTATCGCGAGGTGTCATGCTAAGTCCCAACTTGTGCATGCATCTTATCATTTTGGAGGAGAGGAGTCAACCTAATGTTGATTCTTAACGTAGATTAAACCCAAAAATGGACGAAATTGTCAAAAATGAAGTTTTAAAATTGCTTGGAGCGGGTATAGTCTACCAAATTAACGATGCTAAATGGGTAAGCCCCGTCCACGTGATCCCCAAGAAGAGTGGTGTGACCATGGTGGAACAAGAGAATGGGACTTGCGTGTTTATTAGACCGGTAATGGGGTGGCGTATGTGTATTGATTACCGAAAACTCAATGCCGCCACCTTAAAAGACCACCTTCGCATTCCCTTCATCGATCAAATGCGAGAAAGGCTAGCGGGATATGCCTACTATTGCTTCTTGGATGGTTACTCTGGGTTCTTTCAAGTACCCATATCCTGGAAGACCAAGTGAAGAATACATTCACATGTCCCCTAGGATTTTATGCTTATCGGTGAATGCAATTTGAACTTTGCAACGCGGCCGGCACCTTACAAGTGCATGATGGCTATATTTGCCAAAACAAAAGAATGGAGGTCTTCATCGACGACTTTAGTGTCCACGGAGACTCCTTTGACCATGGCTTTGTGTATTTGTCCAATGTTTTGAAGAGATGTGAAGAACACAACCTTGTCCTCAATTGGGAGAAATGTCATTTTATGGTGGAGGAAGGGGTTGTGCTCGGTCACATAGTGTCTAAGAGGCGAATTGAGGTTGATAAATATAAAGTCTCGTCATTGAGAACTTGACACCCTCAACCAATGTCAAGGGGTTGAGGAGTTTGCTTGGTCATGTCGGGTTTTATAGAAGGTTTATCAAAGATTTTTCAAAAACTGCAAAACCATTACATCACTTCTTCTCAAGGACACCCCCTTTGAATTTAATGAACTTTGCCTTGAGTCTTTTCTTAGGCTGAAACATGCATTGGTGACGGCTCCTATTATCCGGGCACCGGATTGGAGCCTTCCATTTAAAGTTATGTGTGATGCCTGAGACTAAGTCGTGGGGGCGGTCCTTGGCCAAAATATTGATAAGATGCATCATGTAATATACTATTCAAGCAAGACTCTTGACCAAGCTCAATGTAACTACTCAACCACCGAGAAGGAGATGTTTGCCATAGTTCATGTCATCGAAATATTTCGTCAATATCTTCTTGGGTCTAAACTGGTAGTGTACACTAATCATGCCGCTTTAAGACAACTTATGGTCAAGAAAGATGTCAAACCCTGACTCTTGAGATGGGTATTGTTGCTTCAAGAGTTTGATCTTGAAATCCGAGATAAGGCCGGATCCAAAAATGTTGTGGCCGATCATTTGTCAAGACTAATGATTGAAGATCATGGGGTGGAGGATGAAAGTGGACCAATTGATGAGTGTCTACGACAAGATAGCTTGATGGGGATTCGGGAAAATGAGTCATGGTTTACGGATTTAGCTAACATTGTGGTTATTGGGTTCATTCCCGATGAATTCATGTTTGGGAGAGAAGAAATTTGAAACATGATGCGAAAAGATACTTTTGAGAAGATCGTCACTTGCTTCGGAAGTGTGGGGATGACATGTTTAAAAGATGAGTTTCAAGAGAAGAGGGATTGTCGATAGGCTACATAACTCGGCCTATGGTGGAAACTTGACTACTTCAAGAACCATTTCCAAGCTCTTACAAGGTGGGTTTTATTGGCCTTCAATGTTTAAAGACATTCATTATGTAGTGAAATCTTGTGATTCATGACAACGGACGAGAAACATCGGCAAGAGAAATGAGATGCCCCTCAATACCATCTTGGAAATCGAGCTATTTGATTGTTGACGTATAGATTTCATGGGTCCATTTCCAAATTCTTGTGCAAATGAGTACATCTTGATTGCGGTGGACTACATGTCCAAATGGATTGAAGCAGTTTCATCCCCAACAAATGATAGCAATGTTTTAATAAAGCTCTTTAAAGGGACTATCTTTCCTAGGTTCGGAACCCCAAGAGTTGTAATAAGTGATGGTGGTTCTCATTTTCGGAAGAGCACTTTCAAAACATTGTTGGAGTCACATGGAGTGCGGCACAAGAACGCTCTTGCCTACCACCCTCAAATGAGTGGGCAAGTGGAGGTTTCAAACCGCCAAATCAAGGCAATATTGGAGAAGGTGACCAACAAGAGTTGGAAAGATTGACCTCAAAAGCTTACGGATGTGTTGTGGAATTATGGACGACGTTCAAAACACCACTTGGTATCACTCCATACAAACTTGTATATGGTAAGGTTTGCACTTACCGGTAGAGCAAGAACATAAAGCATGGTGAGCCTTGAAGAAAATCAATGTCGACATTGATATGGCCGGTGACATGAGATTTCTCCAAATGAGTGAACCAAAAGAGTTAAGAATGGACGCCTATGAAAGCTCAAGGATCTATAAGGACCAAACAAAGAATTGTCATAATGCCAAGGTTGTCAATAAAAATGTTAGTGTGAGAGACCTAGTGCTCCTTTTCAATTCAATAATGAAAGTGTTTTCGGGTAAGCTCCGATAACGGTGGTCGAGCCCCTTCAAATTTACCCACATCTTCCCTTGTGGTGCGTTTGAGTTATAGAGCGAGGAAGGTGGAAGCTTCAAGTTTAACGGTAAAAGGGTGAAGAGATATTTCAATTGAGGCGACAAAGGACAAATCAAAGTGCTCTACCTCGGGGAACCCCTTATCGAGGAGGAGTCGAAATGATATGTTGGATGAAATGATAGGTTTGGTAGAGTTCCTCAAGAACCACCAACTTTTGTACATATTGCATGCATGTTAGTTAGGTTGAAGAATTAGCATGTTACGATCTTGCATTTATTCATCATAGTTTATAAATTTTATTGTTTGTGTTGGAGAATTCAAAAGTGATTGTTTTGAGAAATTTTGAAAAAAGGTTTTGAGCATGTGGGCAGGAGGCCTGCTTGAGGACAGGGGCAAAACCACCTGTAAAGATAGAAGAAAAAAACATTTTGTACAAGTACCCCTAGCCGGCCGGTACCCATTACAGGCGTAAATCCCCCTAATTCGAAATGGAAGTTTTTTGGCAAACAATAAGAATAAGGGTTCTCGGCCAGTCCACCGACTGGGATCCATACTCATTGAAGAGTTAATGTGAATGAAGTGAATAAAGTCTCTCAGTCAATAGCCGGACCACCGGAAAGCCACGAAAAAAGGCAAAATTTGAAAATTTCAAAGCACTTGTGGTTTAGCGCCGGGCAGCTGGCAACCAGTCTCTGTACCGGCTTAAATCCCCTTGTTTTGAAACTCGATTATTAAGTTTAAACATGGTTTTGCGCCGGCCCACTAGCGGCCGCCCCCTAGACCGGCCCAGACCCGTGAACCAAGTTCTTTAAACTCACATTACTTCTCTTTTTTTTTCACCACTCGGTAAAAATCACGCACACTCTCTCTCTTTCTAAATCTCAAACACAAACACAATAATTCATCCTCCCAAACTCACCCTCAAGAGCAACATGGCACAAAAAAATAGCAAAAAAGAGCAGATTTCGGTAAGTGCGGTTGCCAGCGGGTCTAATGTTGTTGATTATAGGAGCTACCCAAGGGTGTAGTTCATTAGTGACATTCAAAAGGTAAGGTTCAATGCTTTGAAATCCCGTCTCCTCATTCCTACTAGATTTATTTGTAGGATCTATATGAGAGCTCTTGGGTTAGATAATGAGTGTCAGTAGTTAGTTAATAGAGTAGGGATGGCTTCCCTTTATACTATGCATCAACTTACCTTTGCTTGGATCACATGAGAGTTTTGTAGCTCTATTGAGGTGACCAAAAACAAAAACACCCAAGTGAATAGTAATGTCACTTTTTGGTTGATGAACCGAGATTTTGATATGAGTCTTGAGGAATTCGGGAATCTTTTCGAGTTTTTGAAATCCAACAACCACATACCACTCGATGCTTTTGATAGAACCGAGTTATGGAAGGCAATTGATGGGTTGATTATGATTCGAACGACCACCATTCTTCAATCCACATTCATACCGCGATTATTCGGATTTGGCAACGATTTATGGGATGGCCTGTTATTGGGAGGCATTAACCTCATAACATGAGAACCGAGGAGCTAACCATCTTCGGTATCTACCTTTTAACCCTTCCCAAATCCTACAAAATTTACATCGCCCACCATATAGTTTTACATTTTCAAATATTGGGGTGAAGCTAAAACCAAAGTGTCTTTATCATGGTGGGTAGGTTAATTGATAAGTGTTAATTTGTATGATTTTATCCCCTCATTTTACCTCTATTTGATATGGTTTATCCACTTTAAGAAGTGGTTTTATGAGTTAATCTCTCCTTTGCAGTATTTCTCGTGCTTTAATGTCATTTGTAGGAATTAAGTCGTTTCTACTTCAAATCCCGTCATTTGAAGGAAATATGAGCAAGGAGAAGCTAAGAAGGACGATTACGTGAGGTTAAGATGGCATGCTATAACGATCTAGAGGTTCCGAGTCAAATGGAACAAGTTTCAAGTATTCTGAGCTCATATGCACAAGTTGCGACGGTTTTGCTATTTGTCGACGAAAGTCGTCTCAAACCTCATGCTCCGACCCTTAATCCTTGGGGACATGATCAAGCTCAAATAGGGGAGGAAATGAGGCCCAAGAGGTGTTAGTTACGTCCCCATTCGAATCTAAAGTCAAGGGAGTCAAGGTAGATAAAGTCACGTACCAAAAGAAGATCAAACGAAAGTCAAAGTTCTGAACTGACAACATCCCCGATCGGATTACCATATCCCCGATCAGGGAAGTCTGCTGATGAACGCTTCTTGGCTCTTCTTCTACCAGGCCTTAATTGAGTGCTTTATTAGGTTGTCTAGGGTATGAATCCGGACGCATTTGGGCAGCCTCTCAACCCTATAAATAGCCTATGCATCACACACAATTAGAACAACAACAAATGTACAAAAACACTTCTCTCTTTAGATTAGTTTTTCTTCTTTCTCTCATCTTTCTTAGTTTAGTTTAGTTTTAGTTTTCTCTAGTTTAGTTTTGTTCTAATTTTCCTTCAATTGTAGTTGTTCTACTTGTAATTGGAATTCTAGTTTCCGGGTTTGCATTTCTTATTCAAGTTCTTATTCCATTTCAATCTTTGCTCATCCTTTTCGGTAATATTTATTCTCGTCTCTACATTATAGTTTCATTTTCTTTTAGTATTTCCCTTATCATGTTTATTATTCTTAGTTTTATAATCTTAGTTTCCCTTTCATTGTTAATCATGCATAAGTAGTCGTTTTTCTAGGGTGTAGGGTAGCCATGCTAGATTGATTAAAAGATGATAATTTGATAAAAGAAATTGTGCCTTTAAAACGTTGTGTTTATGCATGTTTGGATTGTAACGATGGTTAACGATTTCTGGCCAAAATCATTGACTAAAATGGAATTCTTTTCCAAGGTAGAGATACGTGAATTGAATAGACAAAGCATGACATGGTGGATTAAGACCTATTAAATTGCCTAAAAGCCTGCTAGACCATCTGATCTATGATTGTAATGAACACATCATTCTTACGAACTCACAATAAATTATTTGCATGTTCTAAATCCAATTTCATCAATTTGTTAATCTACATGTGTGAACCTACTTCCCTAAATCCTTTTCTTTATTGTATTGTTATCATTTTTATTATATCATTTAGTAATTAGTGACAAACATTTGCCAATCGTACAAGATAGAGCTCTAATCATAACTATTCACAAGTATCTCCCGTCTCCCCGAGATCGACCCCTTACTTCCCTAATTACATTAATTTGTTGTTAGCCTGGTCTGGGTAATTTATCTTTGATTAGGGTACGCGACAACCCTGTCAAATTTTGGCGCCGTTGCCGGGGAGCACGGTTTTGTTTTTTTTTTATTAGTAGAGTTTTACCTTGTCTTTTTCTTTTTTTCTTTTGTCTCGAGGAACACTTGTTCCTTGATATTTTTCTCACCTTTTCCTTGTAGTATAGTGACTCTTTTCAGGTAATAGGAATATTTTCTTTCAAAGGGATTGCTTTATTTTCTCTCAATGACTATCTATTTCCAATCTCCACAATGCGAGAATGAGCCTTTCCATGAATACCTCGACCGATTTTATAGCTATTATAGACATATTATCTCTCTTGGGTATACCCTTGATGAGACCTATATGAGACATGTCCTGATTCAGGGAATGCTCATTGAGTGTCGTAGCCTGGCTATGAAATTGAGTGGTGGAAGTTTTTATCAGAAGAGAGGAGAGGAACTTTGGATTTTCTTGAACTTTATGGCATCCCGATGAAGGGAAGAAACGCACCGGCGGTTGAGAATCCAAGAGCAACTCAATGAAATCATGGCTCAAGTTCAAATGCTCAAAATGCTAAAGGAAGAACCCACGTTTAAAAGATGTAAGCCAATCAATTTTCCTTATGCTTTTTCAGCCCCCCCATGTGAGTCTAATTTTTCCTATGCTTTTTCATGCCCCCCATATAAGTCAAATTCTCCCCAATCATATGAATTAATAGATGACGATGATTATGGTCCAACCTTTTCTATTGAAAGTCACTCTAGTGTCGTTCCATTTGACAATTTTGAGACCCCCATTATTGATATTGACCATATGGTAGTCGAGACTTTAGACAAGGATGTTGTTAAGCCCATTTGTGACTCCAATGGAGAGTCATCGATCGAGTCATCAGATTTCTTTGAAAATCCCTTCACTAAGGATATTCCAGATTTATTTGAAAATGATACTGGGTTTTGTGAACCTAGCCTTGAAATTAAGTGGGATCAACAACCCATTTTTGATTCCCACTCCTTTGATTCACCCTACCCTCAATTAGAGTCCACTAATGATATTTTGGGAACTAATTGTTTGTTCCATGATCTTAAACATTTCACTCCATCTCTCACTGACGAGTGGAGCGGTTCAGTAGTCATCTATGACGTTTGTCATGCGCAGAATGATAAGATATATCAATTCTTACCTTCAATATTTCATGCCTATGTCTTGTCAATTGCTTACATATGTTTTTGTATAGCTCATGCGCAGGTATATGATCGACTTCTAAGGGCATTGACATTCTTTTTAAGGCACAAAGAATTATTTTCATTAATAAAGAGTCTAGCAAGACATTTAAATAAAGCTTCGCGGGAGGCAACCCGTGTTTTATTATATTTTTGTTATGAAATAAATTATTTTTGTTGGACAATTTAATAATGTTAATTATTAAATAATTCATTTGGTTTTGGTTCTAATAGCTTTGACAATAAGACAATAATTTTATCTAGTATTGTAGTAGCTTGTTCATCACAGGTACTTTGGTGCTTGGGTTGTACTTTGCCCCCATTTTCAAGCTAGCTTGGGGGAGCTGCTGCACGGTTGTATGTTTTCTTTTCTTTCTTTACCATTTCGTTGAGTCGTCCCCCATTCCTTTGTTGGTTATGTTGTCCTTCTTTGTGTTTTCTGCGCTTAAACCCGTTTCGCACATTGTGAACAATGTGTTATTCCAGCTTGGGGGAGGGATTTAGTGTGACAACCCTCGCGAATGCGGAAATATAAAACATACAAGCATGTGAGTTATATAGCGGAAATATGAAGTTTTTAAAACTTTTATACATGCAAGAAGAAGTATACAAGCAGTATCAAATATTACAAACTAAAGTATGAAATACAACAAAGAGACGAAGTCTCTCAAAATGTTATAAATGTCAAAGTGTTTAGCAACTAGCTAAAATCGTCTGGAGGTGTTTCAATCCAGGGACAACGCCCGCTAGCTCACACCCGAACCCAAAACATCAAGCAAAAAGCCATCCATGCAAGCAACCTGTTCATCCATGAAAAACATGAACGCCACAATCAGTGGGGAGTAACTCCGGGTTCTCCCAGCCATATCACATTAAACGTACCTAGAAGGAAATACAAAAGTAG